>JAKSZT010054281.1:1410021-1428523 GCA_026826555.1 Tolypeutes matacus | reverse complement strand
TTTTTTTTTTTTTTAGCGGTTTTGGTAACTCTTAGTAATTCTACAATGTGTTAGAATTATTTGTGAGCCCATTTTGTTTCCCCCCGTCAATTGTAAACATTTGGGAAAAGAGGTGAACATGGGAGTCATACGTAAACACACAAATATTCTTTGTGAAAATGTCTATGATAGTGGACATTTGAAGGAATACAATTTAACTCTTTGGAGATCAAATAATTTTCTAGGGATGTAACCAAGCGGGCATTTCTGTAGTTTCAACGGCCCAGCCCTCTCTCAAAGTTGGCATGCCACCATCCTATTATACAGGTTTTGCCCGAGTCCCTCTAGCACACACATGTGAATGCCACGTGTGTGTGCAGTGTTTGGGAGCAGAAAATACCTCCATCTCTCATCCCATTTCTTAACATCTCAGATTCTTGAGTTTTAAGTGTGATTCCGTCGAAGATACTTTTGGGCTCTTCGGGCTGAAATGCAATCTCCTTCCAGCCCAGCATGCCACGGGAGAGGCGAGGGGCAGGGGGTGGATGTGGGTATTATATAAAAACCATCGATGGGACACCTGCTGAATTAAATACGAGCCAGTTCAGGACCATTTCCAGGTCAGAAAACAAAGGGGCTTGCAGCCTGCGGGCGCTAAGGGTGCAGGAGCCATTTCGGCTCTGGGATGCAATAGGATTTGGGGGAAGGAGGCAGAGAAGGAAAGGCCCTGGAGGAGGGGACTGGGGGGCTTTGTTTTCCTTTCTGGCAGGTTCCCGAGCCAGTGGTTCCCAACGTGAAAGCAACCGAAGTCCTTCCTCACACTAATTGGAAGGGGAAGGGAGTGACTCATATTACACCAGCTCTCGTCCTCCCTCCCCGTAGCTGCTAAATTGCAGCTTTAAAAGGAAGTGACATGGGGTGGGGAGAGACGTCAGCTGAGGACCACTTTTTTTTTTTTTTTTCTTTGCGAAGGGTCCACCCCATGGGTGGAGTCTCGCGTTTTCCTTCCAGTGTTGGCTGACTTACAGCTCCTAGAAACTAGTGGCAATTTCTGAGCCCAGGGTCTGCTCCCTTCCAGTTTCTGATTTCTAAGTTCCATGTGTCAAGGCTACCAGACACGAGGTATGTGCCATTCCTGCTTCTTTTTTTTCCAGACAACTTCGCCTCTGGGTGTGGCTGATGGGTGGCTGCGTCTTGCTCCCACGATTCTTCTCTCCAGGGCGCGATTCCTCATTGCAACCTCTGGAAGGGGTCCGGGAAGGACTGAGAGTGGCGGGCGGCGTGGGTGAGTTGGGGCGGACGGTGGGAACGTGGACCTGAGCGCCTGCAAGGCGCTGGCACCCAAGACGGGTTTCTTTGTGCTCAGCCTGCCTTGCCATGTTGCCATTCCGAGCCACTGTTCTGGGCTTAACTTACCCCCCATTCCCCTTAGGCGAAAGCATTTTCTCGGCCATGCACCAAGCTGAGGACTGTTCCTGGTACATATTGGTGTCTTTTGTGTCATGCAACATGCTCTTCCGTCTCTGGCGTTTCTATGGCAACATAGAATTAAAAAAAATACTACGCGAAACGCAGCCCGGGTATACATTGATTTATTTGCATTTCGTTGGCAGTTGGGTGCTTTCTGCGCCCGTGATGGCTTTGGGTTGCTGAAAGCCAGCAGGGCTGTTCTCTGGCTACCCCTCCTCACGTTCCTCTTGGTTTTTCCCTATCACAGGAGGGGTGGGGGAAGGGGGGTTGTCAAGGAGACAGGCATTTGTAATCACCTCTTTATTTACTTTAATTTTCTTCCTATGAATTTCACCGTCATATCTAGGAATTTTTTTTAAAAAGGACTACTTTGCTGTTGAAGTCTTCAGTTTCTGGTCTTTTTAGAAAACCGAAACACTTCTCAATTTATGATATTCGTGCTAAAGGGGAAAGAGTACTTTATAGGAGGTGAGATCCCTGAAATAAAGTTTGAGAGGGTGTATGAGAATTAACACTGAAAAATATCTTCTTGTCTGCCCCGGTTGGTCTAAAAGTCCAATTATTTAACAGATGGGGCTTTGCTCTCATCTGAACTTATTTAGCACAAGATTTAAGTTCAACAAGTGTGCGTGAGTAACAAATGATAACTATCCAGCCAAATTTTTCATTTTGTGCCTTGTCCTTTATATCCATTATTCACGCTGGTTTTATTGAGGTGAGGGTTGAGAGACTTTCTCTTTAAAGCCCTAGAAGAATTAACCCATCTGTGCTTGCTACTCAGCATCCTGAAATGAACCTCAGCTGGAAAGAAAAGTATCTTGAGAAAGGGACAAAGTGTGTGTGTGTGATGACGTGGGGAGATGGGCAGGGAGAATGGGAGCAAATGAAAAGTTCTTGAGTTAAAACTACTGAATCTTCTCAATATGGAGAGGAAAGGAATTGATTTTTTGAAAAAATATGAAACACGAGAGAAAATTATTCTCCACCTAGTAATAAGCAAAGTTAAATGTAATTAGAATCAAATAACACATCTGTTAGAAAGAGACAGTCTAAATGGGTCTGCCAACAGGTACCAATCACACAAGCTTTTATTCAGTACATTTGAGGAAATATTTTGATAATGGATGCCACTCTTTTGAAGAGCACCCCAAATTACCAGATTAGCCTTTATAAAACAGGTCAGGAATAATCCCATCTTTGAGTCTTAAAATTGCCTATAATTTTAGGGAGCAGATGTAGCTCAGTGGTTGAGCCTGTGCTTCCCATGTACGAGGTGCCAGGTTCGATCCCCAGTACTTCAAAAAAAAAATTGCCTTTAATTTTAGATAAAAATTTGTGAGGATCACTTAGCCCTCATAATACCTTCATGCTATTGAAGCCAAAAGCAATATCTCAGTGTAACCCAGTAGTGTGGAAGTAGAAGAGGTGGTTTTAATGAGGTCCTGGTGGTTGAAATCCTGATCAAAATGTGCTATTATCTACGTCTTATAAAACTTATAGAGCAAGAGGTTTTAAGTATTTTACACACAGAAGTTGGCCTGAAAATGGGGACTAAATAGCATAGAACAAAGCCAAGTAGAGGGAGCGGGTGTGGCTCAAGTGGTTGAGCACCTGCCGCCCACACAGGAGGGCCCGAGTTTGGTTCCCGTGCCTCCTAAAAAAAAAAAAAAAGGCCAGCTAGAGCTAAATGGCATTAGAGACAAGAGAATTACTTAAAGACATAAAGCAAAGAAAAGTATCCTTAACAAGGATATGACACTCATTTTTGAAAAGTACATGATAGTGTACATGGGAAAACAATTGGATTGTATGTGTTCCAAGTTTGCAGAGAGTTCTGGCACTCAGTCAAGCTTTTTTCCCTAGTCTGAAAATGACCCTCACAGACGTAAATTTACTGCATGATCTTCCAAAGCAGATTGATCACATATAGGTCAAAGTTGATGACATGGGTGTCTAAGTAGAATTCCCAGACCTAGAAATTTCACAACAAAAAGCCAGATGTGATGGAATTCAAAGGAAAAGTAGCAAGACTCATTTGGAAGTACAGCCAAAAAATACTTTCCTCCATTGGGACCCAGAGTAGAAGTTACAGAAACAATTAGTGGCCTTGACCTGGAGAAGGTAGCGGAGCTAGAGAAGACAAGTAAATTCAGGGATCCATGAAAGAGGCTGATGCCAAAGAAGTAACTTTAAAGGTTGAGTCGATCACCATTTTACTGGAGCTTACTTCAGGGCTCTGAACTCAGTGCTGTGAAGTTTGTAGTCTGTGCTACAACTTCTCAAGTTTAAAATAAACTAAAAAGAGGTGGCCATATCTGCAGAGTAGTACCACAGTCCCCTACAGGGCCAGTATACTCTGTGCTGGTGGAAAGAATACCGAGATAAGGATTCCAGGGACAGAATTAGTTATTGTTTTCATCAGAATGATGATGGCCGTGAGAAGGAGGCAGAATCCTTCCTAACCCGATTATGTTGGAGCTGAAGCTCAATAACTACAGGCCAGACTTTAAAAAGTAAGAAGTTTGGAGAGGGGGACCCTAAATTTATCCACAGCATCATCCTAATGCATGCCACTTCCATTTTGCTTTTAGGTTGTGGGATGTTCAGAAGAATGTTCGGCAAACTTGTTACAGTTTGTGCAATCTGCTACGTTCTGGAAAGGGAAAATGCATTCAGATTTCCGAATGGTTTTTGACATCTAAATGTTTGTTGATCAAAGCTGGCTTAATAATCATCTACCACTAGGGCTAGGGCAACTCGAATCCAATCATCCTTGTCTAAGACAGAATCTGTTTGGAAAGCAAACCTTGGAACACTGAAATTTGGCTTCATGTGTGAACTAGGGAAGATCTATAATTACTGCCAAGGCCCTGGGAAAGAGGAAGCTGAAAGATATGAACTCATTCTCTGAACAGATCTTTTTTGTGCACCTATTATGTGCCAAGTGCTGTGGACACAGGTGTGAGTGAAATAGACACAGTGTAAATAGCTACAGTTCCAAATATCTGACGGGTTTTTAGGGGAGACGTGATGGCTAACTGATCTCCATGTTTTTTCTAATGGCTGAATAAGAAGAAATATCTTAAAATAAGAGCAGTTTTTGGAACAATCTATCTAACCTATCTTCCTCTGTTTTCTAAAATATGCTATTGCTTCATAAAGATTTCCTAACTGTTTTGTTTTGTCTTCACTTTGGTCTTCCAATCTGGTTTGCTCTACTTCTCCCCTTGATACGAAGCCCTACCTTTCAGTCTCCATTCATTCATTCATTCATTCATTCACTCATGTATCTATGCATTTATACATTTGTACATCTATTCATCCAATCATTTACTCAGCAAACAGTGTTGAGTATCACTTGTCAGGCACTATCTATTAGGGATATAGCAATAAATAGGAAATCATTTTTCCCTAAAGAAGTTCAGGGAAGACAGATGTGGCTACAGCCCCTTAAACCTGGGGGGATTAATTTTGATCAAGGCATTTATTTGCTGTCTCACGCTGATGATCGAACAACTTCATGCGTTGATTGTGCTGGGCAGAAAGTGGTTAGCAGGTGACTGTTGTCCATTTTGTTCTTTTCTTGTATCCTCCACATTGGTTGAGCATATGGCTGTTGTCACTAAACGTGTGCTGCTTAACGAAATGAGGAGTGGGAGCCTGTCCCAGGGCACTAGAGAAACAGTCACGGAAAGCTTATACGCTCTCATTCTGAAAAGCAGAAGCTGAGTGAGATAACCTCATTTGTTTACTGGATATCCCGCTATTATTTAGAGCTAGATTTCTCATAACACATTCCACATCTATGTCTCTTATTACCAAGAGCAAGTGGGTTCCAACCCCTTACAGCTTTCAGATGAGAAATTTGTCCAGAAAGTTAACAGAGAATCTAAATACCCAACAGAAAGAATGTTAGAGCCTCGTTGCATCACTTTCTGATGTTGTGAAGCTCCGCTTAGTAGAATTGTTTCCCCCCCAACACACACACACACACTTAATTTCTACCTTTGGGGTAGAAATTATAGGTACAGCATAACACAGTTCATCTGGAAAACCACCCTGCTCTGCTTCTCTGACCTTGGGATAAAAAAAATCCAGCAAGTTCTCTTATTTTAATCTCAAGATTATCGTCTCCCTTCAGCACAGATCTGTCCCAATAACCCTGGTTGGCCCTATCTCTCCCCTCTCATTTGGGTTAGACCTAGTAGGTATTTCATTCCATGGTCATTTCTATCTTGGAACCTAAGAGAGGAGAGGAGCCTTTTGGGCTTCATGGTAGTAAGATTCTGGGGACAGTAAAATTCCAGTAGGTCATTATTCATCAGCCTGGGGGTGACAAGTAACCTAAAGAAGCCACCAGAGACCTATCAGGGACACCAACTTGACTGCAAGATATTTGAAAATGATACTAGTCCACCTATTGACAGTTTCCTTTGTGCAAGAAGCTATTGCATAGACTTCATATTTATTCATTCACTTTATCCTCATCTCGCATCTAGCAGGTAAAAACTACCACCACCACCCCCATTTTATAGAAAAAGAAACTTAGAGATTAAGCAACTCACTTAGTACTATAAGTAGCAGAGCTGAGATTTGAACCTTGGCCCTTGTCCTGCAGAGCCCAGATGCTGACCCACTCTGTGCAGTCCTGGGCCTGGTACATAGTAGAGTTCCCTCAAGACCAGCTACCATAGCTTTAAGGGAGCTTGTTTTTGTTGTGCTTTCATCAGAGCTGTGATACGGTGGGGGAAGGGAAAGGACCCTGTGATTAAAATATCTGAGTGGCGTCGCAGTGCATATATTAAATTAAATATGAACTATTCTCAAAACCAATGTTTAACCAAAGAGTGAAATTTCCTGAGTAGCGGCTTCTAAGGACACCTGTGGTGACTGCTTTTAAGGGTTCCCAGGGCTGTGGGTGGATGGAATCAGAGGCTTTCTTTTGCTGACTTCCACAGAGTTCGAAGGTAGATTACTATCTGCAGAGACACGGCCACTGCTTATCTTAGACAGACTTGGAAATGAGAATGGGAGAGATGAATTGGTCCAGGAGTGAAATTTGGAACCTTTTCCATCTCCATTGGCTCCCTTGTGAGCCGTCAGCTCTCTGTGGGCAGAGGTTGACCAAGGTTGATGAAATTTTAAAGAACTGTCTGTTGGTACCAAGGCATCTTCCCATCAGCATACAATCAATGCAATCACCTCAGAAGTTCTTACTGGATCCCAGTTGCAAGAAATCCTGGCTCATTGCCCCGCTTCCCTCTCTTGTCTACTGGGGGAAGATTAGGTTGAAAGGCGACCTGTTGAAAGGCTTCCTTCCCCAGGTGTGCAAATGGCTTGGGAAACCTTTGTACCCATCCCCCAACCCCTAGCCTCTGTCACCCTCCAATCCATTCATTTCTTATTAAACTGTCAAAACACTCTTTCCAGATAATTACATTATATGATGGTGATTGCTTTACAGTTCTATCTTAATTATTCCTCTGGGAGTTTCTTGAGGGTGTGGGGTTTTTCATCTCTCTAGCTCTAGCACACAGAGCACCTGCCGCTGAACGGATGTCCCAGCCTGGAGCTCTCCAGCCAGGTTCTCTCTGGGCTGCCATTACATTAGGTCAGGGTTCCACAGTCTCCAGGCTATTGACATTTTAGGCCAAATAATCGTTTGTTGGGGGGTGGCTGTCCAATGCATTGTAGAGTGTTTAGCAACATCTCTGGCTTCTGCTTTCTGGATGCAAGTAGCTCCTGTCCCTCTCCCCTGCCCCAGTGATGGCAACCAAAAATGTTTCAGATGTCCCCTGGGGGAGCAAAATCCACTCCCACCCCACCCCCCACACCCCACCCCCGCTTTAGGGAATTCCCCATGTGTGACTCTCAGGTTCACATGAGGTTCAGAGACCAAGTCCTCTGCTCCGGGATCCAAGCTAAACCCATTTCTCAGGAGTAATTTGCTTTAAGGGCCCAGGGTCCAAACCAAAATGTCAAATGATTTATACATTCATCAATACTTTAAGTAGGGGTGGGAAAAGAATAATGCAATAATTTAAAAGCAGGCTAGTAATCATAAAGTATTCAAAATTCTGTGCCTTCTCTTTTGTGTTTATATATGTTTGGGCAAATAGCCATGAAGTTCTTACAGTGTAATCAGAAGGTGGGAGGTGAGCAAGCCTGGGGCTTGGGCAAGGCTGAGTGATTTGCCCTCCTGGGCAACTTTCCTTGCTTCCTTAGTTTCCTCGGTTGAACAGTCCCCCTCCCAGGAAATTAATTAACATATCTAAAGATAGAATCTCCAATAGATTTCTCTCTGATTAGAGGGTTTTGCACTGGCTGTCCCTGCTTTGACAGGCTGATTTAATTCTCTATTCCCTTGGCCTTCACCATGAAGGAATGTTCCACCTGGGTCTTTCTTTGCCTCTCAGCACCTCCCCCATCCCACCCCCCTACCCTGCCAGGTATTTCAGGCCTTTCTGATCCTTTCTCCGGACTTCTCACTTATATTGGAGTCTAAGGAAGCACTTTCACTGCTTTCCCCTGTACCAGCCAACCTGCCTCTCCTTCCACTTTGATAAGGCCTCACATCCCCAGCCCAAGGCCTGGTATGCACTAGGTGCTCAATAGGTGTTTAATAACTGTTGTGTCCCTTCCTTTTATCTTTCTTTTCTCCCTTCCAGTACCTGAAAGATGGTATCACAGCACTGGGACTGTAACAGCAGTGAATTTTATATTTGAATGGGGTTCAAAGGGGAATTTTTAGGTTATATATATTGTTAGTGGAATGCTCTGGGTTCTAGGCTTCTAGGTTCTTGGCTTATGTCGCATAAAAGAATTTAAAGACACGCCATAGGGTAGGAAAGGGAGTAAAGAGTTTATTAAGAAACAAGAGAAGAAAAACAGTACACATGGATCGCCAGCGTGGTACAAGATGAGTCTGGAATGTGGGGCCTGGGGTTAAGCCTTTTAAAGCCTTTCCTCCTCCCCATTCCTAATGTTGGGAGGTGGGGGGCAGCTGTTTGTTGTTCTGATTGGTTGCCTTACACTCCCCACCTGTTAGCTCCCAGGAACCAATGAGAAGCCTGTTTGGAGTTACCTGGGGCTTCCCCTTGACCCCGGAAAGAGTTCCAAATGGGACCTCGTGGACAGGGTCTTCCGGCCTCGTTCTTACATAGCAGGTAGATTCTGGGTGCGGTCTCAGCTGTGACTCGCCTTCCCTTTTCCTTATACTAACCTGCCTCATTACTAGAATATAATTTTTTTTAAAAAGCAATATAGGACTTTACAACACAAACAGTGAACCCTATTGTAAATGATGGGCTGTCACTCATAATACAATTATAAAAACATAATTGTAACAAATGTACCACACTAATGCAAGGTGTTCATAATAGGGTGGTGTATGGGAACACTGAATTTTATGCATGATTTTTCTGTAAACCTACAACTTCTCTAATTAAAAAGGTTGGAGTCAGTGGGATGATTCTGTTATTCCAAATTCCCACTCAATTCCAGAACCTTCTCCACAACCTGTATTCAGTCTACCATTTGCCAAGCCCCGGGGTACGAAGCTGAGTAAACTCCTTCACTGCCTTTGAGGAAACTACTGCCTGGGGGGCAAGACAGAAACCTAAATATATTTTTTTTAGGAGGTACCAGGGATTGAACCCAGGACCTTGTACGTGGGAAGCAGGTGCTCAACCACTGAGCTACATCCGCTCCCCAGTAAGAGCTGGTTATTTCATTTGTTTGTTTTTAGGAGGTACTGGGGCTGGAACTTGGGACCTCGTACATGGGAAGCAGGCGCTCAACCACTTGAGCTACATCCACTCCCCTAAATCATTTTAACAGTGTGGCAAGGAGTATGCCTAGAGCAGTGCTGGGATCACAGAAAGTCAAACCCCTCTGCTCCAGCCTGGGATCTCAGAAATGCTTCCTAGAGGAGCATGCAACACCTAAGGTAGATCGGGAAGCAGGGAGTGCTCAGTTTTACTAGAGAATGTGAATAGGAGGTGTTTGGAGATAAGGGGAAGGAGGTCCTGGCGTGAAGGGACCAAGTGGTTAGGTTACAGCATTTGTGCAGCAATATGAAGAACTGCTCCCGGGCTGCCAAAACAGAGAAACCCTAGTAGGTTGCTGCGGTTGTCCAGGACATGAGGCTGGGGGCCCTGACCTGGCCTTGTCAGGAGGAAGGATGCAAGAGGGAGCAGGCCGAGAACTGTTTAGGAGGCAGAGCTTCAGGATTTGGTACCTGCTCGTGTGGAGGGTCACTTTGGCGCTCTTTGAGATATTAAATCCAGAAAAAAGAATTTTCGCTCTATTCTTCTCTAAATGGGTCACTTATCTTCTTACGCTTTATAATGTAGTCATTTATGCCTTTACTAATAATCAACACCTTTTACCGAACGCTTGTACACTCTGTACGTAGTCTCTGTTTGAACCTTACTGTGGCCTTCTGGGTTAGAAATGATTTTTCCTTGCTTGATTTGAAGCAGAGGCACAGAGAGGTTAACTAGCTCTCCTAAGGTCACAGAGCTACGTGTCCGTGTAGCAAAAACAGTGACTTTAGCACATTACATGTGCTTGTATTTCACATTCTTGCATTGGCTCTTCTTTTAGGGTGAAAAGACGTTTTATGGTTTCATAGTGTCCAAATTTTACCTCTCTACCCCCACATCATGTGGAAATTTAAGAAATGACTTAAACCAAGTAATCTGATGAAAGTTCTGTGGTATCACTAAAAAAATCCTAATCTGGCTCCGATTCCTAGAGGAACAATAGGCTTTGATGTTTAAAGTAAAGTGGGAGGAGGGGAGAGAAGAGCATAAAGATTTTTAAAATGTGCTCAATTATTCCAATTATTTATACTGGTTCCAATTTTTTTTTTTTTTTTTTCCAAATTAAAACGTATTTCCCCCTTTTCCCACCCCATCTGTCTTTTCAAACTTCTGAAGTATTATTTGTGTTTAAGACTGCCTGGCTTTCAGCAGCTTCCCTCTGGGTTTACTTCCCCAAGAAAACATAGCTTTCTTCAAACTCTGCAGTGCCTGGATTCAGCTGTATCCTGTGAATGCAGGGCAAGGGGAGAATTCAGAGTGAACGTTCAATAAATAAGAACCTGAAGACGGTGCCCAGCTTCCTTCCGGACACTTTTCCATGGGCAGCGGGAAACTGGGTGCTTTTTAAGGGGTAGAAACAGTATCACAGCATAGCAGAAAAGCATGGCTGGGTCACAGAAACCCAGAGTGGGCTCGGAGCACAGCCACTCACTCTCTGTGTGACCTTGGACTCTTGCTCCTGGATCCCAGGGCCTGTGTCTTGGTCAGCGTTTGTCCCTGGCCCTGGGAATTGGCTTGACACATCCTGTGTGTCAGTAAAAGTGGCCTTTGCTTTCCCACCAGGTTCAAGATAAACTTCTTAAATCAACGCACCCATGTCCTGAGTCATTTGGGCCCACGCTCGGGTCACCTCGCTGGAGTGTCCGTTTTGCCAAAAGATCTGGGGATTGGGAGCGGTTGTAGCTCAGTGGTTGAGTGCCTGCTTCCCTTGTACAAGGTCCCAGGTTCAATCCCCCATACTTCTCGGAAAAAAAAAAAGATCCGGAGATGAAGAACCATCTTTTGTTAAAACAGACATGGCTATGTCCTGACATGATATGAGAGATTTACGTGAATTTTTAAGACAAGACAGAAGATTTCACCCTTGGTTGTCTGGGCAGTTTTAGGCCAGAGCTTCTGACTCTTCAGAGTTCCGGTCTCCCCTGTTCAAGGGAATATTTCTGTGGGAATTTTTTGAGAGAACAAAACAAAAACAATTGAGAGCCCTGGTGGAAGGGGCAAAACAACAGCCCAGGCGTTGGCGCCGCCAAGGGAGGTGTTGTGACTGGAAGCACCGCTGGAGGAGCTGCGCATTTTAGGTCGGTACCCGCTTTTCTCTCAGCTCAGCGAGAACCGTTGACAGACTTTTTTTTTTAAAGATTTATTTTTATTTATTTATTCCTTTCCCCCAGCCCCCATTGTTTGTACTCACTCTCTGCTCTCTGTGTCCATTCGCTGTGCACTCTCTGTGTCTGCTCATCTTCTCTTTAGGATGCACCGGGAACGGAACCTGGGACCTCCCATGTGGAAGAGAGGCTCTCAATCGCTTGAGCCACCTCTGCTCCCAGCTTTGTTGTGTGTCCCATTATGTTTCCTCTTTGTGTCTCCTTGTTGCGTCACCTTGTTGCATCAGCTCACCACGCCAGCTTACTGTCATGCTTGTCTTCTCCGGGAGGCACTGGGAACCGAACCCAGGACCTCCCACGTGGTATGCAGGAGCTCAATTGTTTGAGCCACATCTGCTTCTCCCACTGACAGGCTTTTATAACATTGGGAGTATCTGTGAAGGGACAGCAGAAATGATCAGCAGCACTGCCTATGAAACTGACCCTTAAAATGTGCCCACCTCTTCCCTATCGGCGCCATGAATGGCCAGGTCCCGCGGCACGCGGGGCAGCAGGCACTGTGTCTCGAGACCACCCCGGCCCAGATGTAGCAGGCAGCACCTTCGTACACTCATGAAGATGGGTGTGTTCAAGGGCTTGGTGTCCAGAAAGACGCAGCGCAGATGCCTGGGCAGGCAGTCCTTCATCATGGCTCTGAGCTGCAACAAGTGCCCTCGTCCAGGTCGCGACCCCCAATGATTTCTGTTCCTTCTGCATTATCCTGAAGACCTGCCACGAGCATACCTTGGAGCAGTCTGTGTTCAACCAGCAGAGAGAGGCATCCTGGACTGTGCAATCCATACTTTTTTTTTTTTAGGAGGTACCAGGGATTGAACCCAGGACCTTGTATATGGGAAGCAGGTGCTCAACCACTTGAGCTACATCTGCTTCCCTGTCCTTACAAGTTTGTGGCTGCCTGTCACAGCAAGAGGACACGATGCAGGACTATGTGGGGTCGGGCACTTACCAGCAGGTCATCCTGCAGTACCACACCCACTTCAAGGGCAGGATTGCCCTAAACCCTGGATCCTCTCATTTTTCACTGCCCAGGCTGCAGTGAGATAGAGGAGAGTTACTGAGTACTGAGAACCAGGGTTGGGGGACGTGTCCCTGACTGGCTTTCCTTTAACCACAGGGGAGGAGACTGCTGGGGGCAACAGGCTCATCACGTGTAGCAGGTAATGTGGCTGTGGCAGATGTGACACAGCCATCCTTGGGCGCTAGGCCATGGTCCTCAAGAAGCCAGTCCTGAGCCTGTTCCACACACAGCCTGGCCGAGTGCTTTCCAGCATGATCCGGGGAGCGGCAGGTAGCTCGTGGTTCCAGGTGTGAGACTGTGGAGAGGGAGAGGTGGAGGCCATGCCAGATGGATACATCCTGAGCATGTGGCCGCCTCCCCTCACTCAACCACTTGACTTAATCCCACTTTATTAAATTCTTCTCATCCCAGATACAATTCCAATAACCTTCCTGCCCCTTAGCTCCAGCCCTAACTTAAAAGATGTGTTTAAAATTCTAAAAACAAAGCAAAAACAAAAAACCCTGGGGCTGCCAGGCCCTTGGCATCCTCGCCGAGCACATTTTGGTCATCTTTGGAGGATGGACCTCATTGTCACATGTTCTTCAACGACCACATGCTGGAGGGTTCATTGCACTCTTAAGAAGAACCCGAAACCAGGTGGAAACACGTTCCCCCACCTCTGGCGATGTCCATCTCATGTCCTTCACCAACGAACAGCTCCACACGGAGCAGATCACCACGGCCAGCTTCTGGTACCAGCCACCCTTCCACAGAGTGGACGTGCCAGCCCTTGGTAGCCTGTGGTGGACACAATTGACACCTAGATCCTGGTGGCTGAGTTTGTCAAGTACACAGGGAACTTCTTAGAAGCCAATGAAGGAGATTTGCATAGGAGAGAAACCCCTTTCAGATGCCACATGCTCAGGGTGGTTCGTGGTCTGGCTTCTCTGGGTTGACGTTGCTGATGAAATGACCACGTGGCTGGCCCCAGCCCCGATGGAGCCCCTGATGCACTGGTACCAGGTGGCAGGGCTGGTTCCAGTCATCACGCTTCTCCAAGTCCAGGCACATACTCTCAGGGACATGTCTGCTTACTGCCAGCAAAAGCCAGACCTCTATCAGTCTTGAGGTCATCCAGATGGCTCCAAGTCCAGTAACCTCCTGGACCTGAAAAACTGCTTCTTCAGAAACACAGGCATGATGCCCTCACTCCACCCCAACTCCCACTCCACGTCCCCCTCAGAGAACACAAGCAGCACCTACAGCCTCGGCAGTGGAATGGCCTGGGCTGGGACGCCGACCTCCTACAGCCTGAGATGAACTCTTGCAGGGAGCCTCCAGCATGGGCCACAACCACCTGGTTCCTTTGGGGTCCTCCAGTGTTCAGGGCAGCAGTGGCAGCAGCTCGAGTGCCCACCGTGCAGTCAGCAGTCAGTTCACTGTGGGTGGCCCTGCCATCTCAGTGGCCTCGTCCATGTCCGACCCCAGCAATACCATGCCATCAGGAGAGCTGGGCGCCTCTGGGTGGCGTGGGACAGGCAGCACCAGGACACCCAGTGAAGACCCCCCTGACCCCCCCCCAGCTCCGAGAAGCACCCAATCATAGCCCTCTTTGCTATGGGATATTGGAAACATTTTTACATGACTGTGCCCCCCCATAACTCCCCATGTCTCCTGGCCCTGAGCATGTCTTGCTGCCATATTTTACCCAAGATCTTGTGGTGGGAGCCCTAAGACCCCCTCCTGCTCTCTCCACTGTGACCTGGGTTTGACGTCATAATAGGCATGTCTGGGCTGAACAGCTACAGCCTGGGTGGGGGGTGAGGAGGGGAAGGCCCAGCCCCCTCCCACCCCCCAACCTCCCAACCCCTCCTCTAGTGGAAAAGCAGTTCTGGCTGGGGGTCATAATGGGCATGCCATACTGCTTTTTAAATTTTTTTTTTTTTAATTTATTTTATTTTACTTTATCCATTTTAACACCCCCCCCCCCCCCCGGGTGGTGTTTTATTGTGTGTGTCCATTCGCTGGGCAATTCTCCGTGTCTGTTTCCTGCTCTCCGTTCTCATCTTTCTCCTCCAGTCTTCACTGGGATTTGATTCTGGCGACCTCCGATGTGGGAGAGAGGCATTCTGCCACCTGCGCCACCTCGGTTCCTGATTTTCGGCGCATCTCATCTTGGCTCTCCCCTGTGTGTCTTTCCTGTTATGTCATCATCTTGCTGCGTGGCTCGGTGGGGCCTGGCGGCACACCTGCACACAGGACCTGGGGGCTCGCCTGTGCGCCTTCTCTCTCTCTCTCTATATATATATATATATATATTTTTTTTTTTTAACTTTTTTTTTTATTATTACTTTATTTTTATTTTTTTTACTTTACCAGAAAGTCCCAGGGATCGAACCCAGGTCCCTCCATATGGGAGACGGACACTCAACCATCTGAGCCACATCCACCCCCATTTGTTAAATTTAATTTAATTTCTTACCAAAAAAAAAGCAATGTCAATCCCTTCTGAAAAACCTGGCAAGGGTGAGCCAACAGCCTTGCTTCCCAACTCAGCGTGGCCATGCCAAGGTGTCAGGGCAGGGTCCAGGCTTCTGGGGCACCCACAGCCCCCCTTCTGCCAAAGGGTTCATGTCACCTTTGAGTGTAAAACTTAGCCCTCCTGTAGGGAAGGCCACTTGCCCTTGGCCCTGCCTCTGGCTTCTGTCTTGCCCCTGAGCCCCTGCAGGTGCCCTTCTCCACTCTCCCCTCCAGTAAAAGCTGTGGCACGTGGCTTTACAGGCTCTGGCCACAGTTGTGCAGGCAGGGATCCTCAAGGATCTGCCATGGAAGGCGCCCTTTCCCTGTAGCTAATCTTAAGCCTGTGTGTCTCCCCTCGAGAGACACAACTGTCCTTACAAGTCTCCGATAGCCTTGCAGGAGCTGCTCCCTCCCCCAAACCAAACAAAACACCATACCAACAAGGAAATGTGCGTTTTAGCACAGGCCATTTTTTGTTCTCCCTCTGCTCCTCCTTTTTCTAGCACCCCCTAAACTCAGGTGTGGTGGAGTTCACGGTGAGCCCTGAGCCCTTTGGACTGCACGGAGGGAATGTGGGAATGTGAGTTTTGGAGTCTGCACCCTCCCCTTGCCTGCCTCCCATGTGGGCAGGGACAGCCAGACCCTGCAGACAGTCCTCAGGCATGGGGGCCCCAGCCCCTCCCTACCTTTATATAAATCCTCCGAATCACCTGTGTATAGAAAGTAAAAGTGTTTGCTTCATTAAAAAACCAAAAACAAACAAACAAAACCAGCTGGAGGATGTCTATGTGACTCTGTTGGGAAGGAAGAGTAGTTTTTTTTTGTTTTGTTTTTTAGGAGGCGCTGGGGATTGAACCCAGGACCTCGCACATGGGAAGCCGGCACTCAACCAACTGAGCTGTACCCGCACCCAGGAAGAGTATTTTATAGTCTTGTACTTACCATCACACCTTCCTCTCCCTGCTTCCTTCCCACCATCTTTATTGGCATCAACAAATGGTGGACAAAGTTTTGGGGGGATGGGAGGTTGGGGGTGGGACAGGGCATTGAGTCATCCTTGAGAACTTGCCTTTCTTCTCCTGGTAGTACAATTGATGGACATCTGTTCAGGTCTTTCCCTTGTTGTCTTCTGGTCACCCACATTTTTGGGTCCATCTCTCACTTCTACTGGAAGGAACCTGTCTCTGAATAGGAAATGCTCTGTCTGTCCTTTCTGATCTCTTTCCTCTGGCCATTATCTTGGCTGTCTTTTGGATAAGGAGTTGCCACCTTAGCTCTTACTGCTTTCTAATATTTTTCATCTTATCAACATTTTTTGATAAGTTATCTTCATGTTCTCCCAAAGGCTTCTTTCAGTGGGGCTGTCATTTGAAATCTGAACAAAACAGCCAGGTGTGTGAAATTTATCAGTTCAAATCCTTGCAAGCTTCCCTAAAGCTGGATCAGAAATCCCATCACTTTAAGAGTCTCACGCTCTCTGGGGGGATTGAAGAATAACCCACCCCAGACCTGCTGGGCAAGATTGGATTGAGCCTTTTGTAATAGAGGAAAAGAGGAGAACCCAACACTTAACCACCTCAGTAAACCTTTTCTTGTACCCCTACCTCCCCCATTTCAATTAAGGCACTGGAGGAAAGCTGTGGACTTTGCCCAGGGACAAGCAAACCAAATTTCATTTGCTATATTGGAGATATAATTAAAGAATTCGGGCAGACTGCTTTCATTTGTGTGTGTGCATGCATGCACCCAGGGTCTTTTGTAAATCACCTTGGAAGTGTCACTTGACCCAATATTTCACATTGATCATCTGAAAATGGAAATAGGGCTGTCAAATTAAGGTGCTATGGGAACAGTGCATAAGAAGTACTGTCATCTGTACCCATGAAATTCTTATTAGAATATTTGTGTAATTAGTGCAGTGGAATTGTCATGATGGGGTGTGACCGGTTGAAAGTGGAGAGAACGTACTCTGACTACAAGGAATTTATTATAATCGAATTCAGATTTAAACCAACAAGACTGCTGAAATATATCATCCATTTAAAGAGATGTAAAATATACAGGCTCCACCGTTTGGAACACAGGCCCATACCTGAAGTATCAAGTGAGGAAAATCATCCTCAAAAAAACCTATATACTTACCTAATTTCACCTTGAACCTATTTACATAGTATAGGTAATGCTAAAAGTACCAGTTTACCAAGCTTAGTTTTCTGTTTTCCAAAAAAAAAAAAAAAGTGTGGGAAAGTAATAATTGATAGCAGGGTAGGAAAAGAAAAGAAAAACTCAACTCAAAAAATTAGCAGTCACTCACTGGGGCTCTCAGTGCTATAAGGCAAAACGCTACTTCAGCGATAACTGTATCCAACGTTCTCTATTTACTAAGGCAGGAATATCTGTAATGACATTTGGAAAGATTGACCTCAAAAACAAAGGTTTTGTATGCTTTGTCTTTAATCAATTTAAGTTACAAATTGTAACTTTCCAGAACATTCATTCAAAACAGTGTGTTCTTCCCCTCACCCATGTGAGGATGGAGATTGCTGCTGGGCTTTTTTTTTTTTTTTTTTTTTTAAGATTTTATTTATTTATTTATTCCCCCACCCCTTTGTCTGCTCTCTGTGTCCATTTGCTGTGTGTTCGCCTGTGTCTGCTTCTCTTCTCTTTAGGCAGCACCAGGAACCAATCCTGGGACCTTCCGGAGTGGGAGAGAAGCACTCACTCTCTTGTGCCACCTCAGCTCCCTGGTCTGCTGTGTCTCTTATTGTCTCTCCCCTGTGTCTCTTTTCGTTGCGTCATCTTACTGCACCGGCTCTCCACGTGGGCCAGCTTGCCTTCACCAGGAGGCCCTGGGAATCGAACCCTGGACCTCCCATATGTTGACGGGAGCCCAACCGCTTGAGCCACATCCACTTCCCAGTCTGAGCTGAGCTTTAAATTATGAAAATGGAGTCTCTTGGCGTGTCTTATCTGTTTAGTTCCTGATTCTGACTAAAATGGAAGGAATGGTGGAAGTTAACCAAAAGCAGTAACAATAACCTAGAATGGAGCTGCCTGTGGGAGGACTGGGTGACACGATACTTGTATCTATGTACAGGCTAATGGGATTTGTGCGGAAGGAAGACGAGGCTGCCCGGTCAGCAGGGAACTCCACCCATCTAACATTATGCAGTCCTCAGGTCTCAGCGTCAGGGTCTAACCCAGCGTTCTCAACCTTAGCTGTGCTTCAGAATCACCTGGAAGGTTAGTAGCAGGTGTACCTCAGTGGTTGAGTGCCTGCTTTCCATGTATGAGATTCTGGGTTCAATCCCCAGATACCTAAGTTTTTACTTCAGAAACAAAAGAATACTTAAGTTTCTTAGGTGATTCTGAAGGACTAGGAGGACTGAAACCTGTAGATAAAACAGAGCAATTAGCAAGAAAGTGACTCTTGATAAAAAGAAAACCAAAGTCGGCCATGATGATGAAGTTGATGACGAGTTAGCCAAACCAGAACTGGCCATGATGATGAAGATGATGAAGAGTTAGCCAAACCAAAGTCG
>JAKSZT010054281.1:1304684-1410011 GCA_026826555.1 Tolypeutes matacus | reverse complement strand
ACCTTAAACATTTGCAGGGAGGCAGAAGGATGCTGCAGGTTTAAACAGATATTTGAAGGAGGAGAACACATTTGTCAATTCAACAATAGAAGAAGGGGGTTGGGAGGGCTTTCAGCAGGTGGAACTGAATATAGAGGGACTCAGAAGCATGAACAGGAGCTCTGCTCAGGAAAATACGAGAGCTGTGTATGACTAAAGTACAGACTCAGCTCCAGAGTCACCTCCTTTCAAGAGAGTTTCCTGACCTTCAGTGTCCTACCCTGGGAGAACTACATGCCTTGTATATGTACATGAAGTACTTGTAGGTTTACAGAAGAAACACGCATAAAATACTGAGTCGCCATGTACCATCCTATTATTAACACCTTACATTAGTGTGGCACATTTGTTTCAATTTAGGAGAGAACATGTTTATAATTGTGTAATGAACTCTAGTCCATCATTTGCAATAGGGTTCACTGTTTGAGTTGTACTGTCCTGTTTTGGTTTATTAATCTTGTTATATATACACCAACTAATATTTTCCCTTTTAACCACATCCAAATATGTAATTCAGTGCTGCTAATTACGTTTACAATGATGTGCTACCCATCACCACCATCCATTACCAAAACTTTAGGATCAATCCAAATAGAAACTGTACAATTTAAGTGTTAACTCCTCATTCCCTAACCTTATGCCATCCCCTGGTGACCTATACTCTAGATTCTGATTCTATGAGTTTACTTATTCTAGTTATTTCATATCAGTGAGGTCATACAATATTTGTCCTGTGTCTGGCTTATTTCACTCAAGATGATATCATCTATGCTGTCCCATGTATCAGAACTTCATTCCTTTTAACTGCTGAATAATATTGCATTGTATATATATGCCACACGTTTATCCATTCATTGGTTGATGGACACTTGGGTTGCTTCCATCTTTTGGCAATTGTGAAAAATGCGGCTGTGAACATCAATGTGTAAATATCTGTCCGAGTCCCTGCTTTCAATTCCTTTGGGTATATACCTAGAAGTGGGATTGCCAAGGTCTTATGGTAATACTATACTTAGTTTTCCGAGGAACTGCCAAATTGCTTTCCATAGTGGATGCACCATTTTATATTCCCAACAATGAACAAATGTTCCTATTTCTCTGCATCCTCTCCAATACTTGTAATTTTCTGTTTTTTTTTTTTTTTCATAGTAGCCATTCTAGTTGGTGTGAAATGATATATCATTGTGATTTTGATTTGCATTATCCTAATAGCTAGTAATGTTGAGCATCTTTTCATGTGCTTTGGCCATCTGTATGTCTTCATTGGAGAAATCCAAAGTCTTTTGCCCATTTTTAAAATGGATTGTCTTTTTATTGTTGAATTGTAGCATTTGTTTATATATTCTGCATATTAATCTCTTATCGGATATGTGATTTCCAAATATTTTCTCCCATTGAGTAGGTTGTCTTTTACTTTAATGATAAAGTCCTTTAATGCACAAAAGTTTTTTTTTATTTTGATGGGGTACCATTTATATATATTGTATTTTGTTGCTCGTGTTTTGGGTGTAAAATCTAAAGAACTATTGTCTAATATGAGATCTTAAAGATGCTTCCTTATGTTTTCTGCTAGAAGTTCTATAGTTTTGGTTCTTATATTTAGGTCTTTGACCATTTTGAGTTAATTTTTGACATGGTGTAAGATAGGGGACTTCCTTCATTCTTTTGCACATGGACATTCACTTTTCCCAGTATCATTTGTTGAAAAGACTATTCTATCCCTATTGAGTGAACTTGGTACCTTTGTCAAAAATCTATTGACCATAAATGTGAGAGTCAATTTCTGAACTCTCAATTCTATTCCATTGTTCTATATGTCTGTCCTTGTGCCAATACCATGTTGTTTTGTTTACTGTGGCTTTGTAATGAGTTTGTTTATTTTTATTTTATTTTTTTTTTTTAGGTACCAGAGGCCAGGGATTGAAACTGGGACCTCGTATGTGGGAAGCCAGCACTCAACTACTGAGCCACATCAGCTTCCCTGATTTGGCTTTATCATTTGTTTTGCTTGTTGTTTGTTTTTGTTTTTTCAGGAGTCACAGGGAACTGAACCCAGGCCCTCCCATGTGGGAGGTGGGCACTCAACTGCTTGAGCCACATCTGCTCCCCTGTAATGAGTTTTAAAATCAGAAAGTGAAGTCTTCCAAATTCATTCTTCTTTTTCAAGATGGTTTTGGCTATTTGTGGTCCCTTAGCCTTCCATATACATTTGTTGATTTGCTTTTCCATGTCTGCCAAGAAGGCTGTTGGAATATTGATTATATTGAATCTGTAATTCCCTTTGGGTAGAATTGACATCTTAACAATATTTAGTCTTTCAATCCATGAACATGGAATGTCTTTCCATTTATTTAGGTCTTCTTTAATTCTTTTAGCAATGTCTTATAATTTTCTGCATATAAGTCCTTTACATGGTAGGTTAGATTTATTCCCAGATATTTTGTTCTCTTAATTGCTATTGTAAATGGATTTTTAAAAATTTCTTCTTCAGATTGTTCATTACTAATATACAGGAACACCACTGGTTTTTGCATATTGATCTTGTAACCTGCCACTTTGTTGAATTCATGTATTAGCTCTAGGAGCTTTGTTGTGGATTTTTCAGGATTTTCTGTATATTGGGTCATGTCATCTATAAATAGGGAAAGTTTTATTTCTTCCTTTCCAATTTGGATGCCTTTTATTTCTTTCTTTCTCTGTCTTTTGCTCTGGCAAGACTTTCCAGTACAATGGTCATCAGTGGGCATCCTTGCCTTGTTTCTGATCTGATCTTAGAGGAAAAGTTGTCATCTTTAACCATTGAGTATGATGTTAGCTGTGGGTTTTTCAGAGGTACCTTTTATTGTGTTGAGGAAGTTTGCTTCTATTCATAGTTTTCTAAGTGTTTTTTATCAAGAAAGGGTGCTTCATTTTGTCATCTGCATTAATTGAGATGATCAAGTAGTTTTTTCCTTTGTTCTGTTAATGTAGAATATTACACTTATTGATTTTCTTATGTTGAACCACCCTAGCATACCTGGGTTGAATTCCACTTGGTCATGATGTATAATTCTTTTGATGTGCTGTTGGATTTGGTTTGCTAGTATTTTGTGGAGGATTTTTGCATTGATATCATAAGTAATATTTGTCTATAGTTTTCTTTTCTTGAGATATCTCTATCTGGCTTTCACATGATGGTGGTGATGTCCTCGTAGAATGAATTAGGGAGTGGTCCCTCCTCAATCTTGGGGAAGATTTTGAGCAGTATAGGTGCTAGTTTTTCTTGGAATGTTTGATAAAATTCACCTGTGAAGCCATCTGGTCCCCTAGTTTTCAGGTCAGTTAAGAGTACATTGTTTAATTTCCATATATTTGTGAATTTCCCATTTCTCCCTCTGTTATTGATTTCTGGCTTCATTCCATTGAAGTTGGAGAATATATATTTGTATGATTTCAATATTTTTTAATTGTTTGAGACTTGTTTTGTGACCTAAGATATGGTCTGTTTTGGAGAATGGTCCATGTGCGCTAGGGAAGAATGTGTATTTTGCTACTGTTGTGTCTACATGCATCTGATAGTTCTACCTCATTTAGAGGGTCATTCAATTCTTATTGATCTTCTGTCTAGTTGGTCTATCCATTATTGAAAATGGTGTATTAAAGTCTCCCACTATTAATGTGGAACCATCAATTTCTCGCTTCAGTCTGTCAGTATTTGCTTCATATAATTTAGTAGCTCTGCTGTTAGGTGCATATATATTTATAATTATTATGTCTTTTTGTTTAATTGAACGCTTTATCAGTATATAGTTACCCTCTTGTCCCTTATTAGAGTTTTTTTAAATTTTACTTTATTTATTTATTTACTTTATTTACCAACACCCCCCACCCCACTCCTACCCCTATGGTTAATGGTTCTCTTGTCTGTCTGCTCATTATTTGATCACCTTCTCCAGGAGGCACTGGGAACTGAACCCAGGACCTCCCACATGGGAGGCGAATGCCCAACGGCCTGAGCCATATTTGTTCCCTGCCGGCTGCGGCATCTGCTGGTTTGTGGCATCTGCTTGTTTAGATGTCTCCTTGTTGCTGCGGGGTGTGGCACCTGGCTCTTGTTGCTGCTGGTGTGATGTCTAGCTCTCTTGTTGTGGCTGGGTGCGGCCATCTAGCTCTCCTTGCAGCAGGGTGTGGCATCTAGCTCTCCTTGTGATGGGTGCAAGTATCTGAATGTCTACTTTAGGAGGTACTGGGACCCGAACCTGGGACCTCCCATGTGGTAGGCAAGTGCCCAACTGGTTGAGCCACATCTGCTTTCCAAGAGTTTTTACTTAAAGCCTATTTTATCTATTTTAGTATCAATTCTCTTTTAGTTACTACTTGCATGTTATATTTTTTCCCACCCATTCACCCATTCACTTTCAACCTACTTATGTCTTTGAATTTAAGGTGAGTCTCTTTTAAACAGTATAAAATTAGGTCATGCACTTTTATCCATTATGCCAATCTCTATCTTTTGACTGGGGAGTTTAATTCATTTACATTTAAAGTAACTGCTGATAATGTAGGACTTTCTTTTACCATTTTGCTATTTTGTGTTTGTGAGTCTTATATCTTTTGTGACCCTGAATTCTTCCATCAATGCCTATTTCCATGTTATTTGGCTTTTTGCTTTGTACTATTTTGAGACCCTTCTCATTTTTTTCTGAATATATTTTTCATATATTTTCTTTGTGGTTACCATGGGGTTAAAATTTAACATAGTAAGTCTGAAGCAATCATATTTGATTTGAAACCAACTTATCTTCACTAATATACACATTCATTGTTCCTATACCTCTCTGCCTTTCCCACCTTTTTTTGTATTTGTTACAAATTGTATCTTTCTACATTGTACATTCACAACCATCAATTTATCATACTTTTTATGCATTTGCCTTTTAGCCCCTGTATGTATCAAGAAGTGGAATTGTATAACAAATAGTACAATACAATAGTAATGACATTTATAATTACCCATATGGTTGCCTTTACCAGAGGTCTTGATTTCTTTATGATGCTTTGATCTACTGTCTAATGATCTTTTCTTTAAGTTTGAGGGACTTACTTTAGCATTCTTGTAGGGCAGGTCTAGTGACAAATTCTCTCAGCTTTTGTTTATCTGGGAATGTCTTAATCTCTCCCTCATTTTTGAAAGAAAGTCTTGCCAATTATAAAATTCTTGGTTGTCAATTGTTTTCTTTCAGTGTGTTAAATATTTTGTGCCATGACCTTTTTGCCTCTATGGTTTCTGATGAGAATTTGGCACTATTAATCTTATTAGGATTCCCTTGTATATAACTTGTTGCTTTTCTCTTGCAGCTTTCAGAACTCTCTTTGCCCTTGACTTTGGAAAATTTGCTTGCTTTGTCATTGGGCATGGTTTTCTTTGAATTTATCCTGTTCAGGGTTTGTCAGGTTTCTTAAATATGCATATTCATATCTTTCATTAAATTGGGAAGTTTTCTGCCATTATTTCTTTGACTATTCCTTTTGACCCTTTCTGTCTTCTCCTTCTTGGACTCTCATAATGAATATATTGTTAAGCTTGATGATATACCACAGGTGGCTTAGTCTCTGTTCATTCTTTTTTATTCTTTTATCTTTATGCTCCTCAGCCAGAATCATTTCAGTTGCCTTGTTTTTGAGTTCACTGACTCTTTCTTCTGCCACCTCCAATCTGCAGTTGAAACTCTCCAGGGGATTTTCCATTTCAGTTACTGTATTCTTCAACTCCAGTATTTCTCTGCAGAGATTCTGATATTATTCATTCATTGTTTTTCTCATATCCTTTAGTTCTTTCTCTGTGTTTTCCTCTATCTCCTTGAGTATGTTGAGAGTCATTATTTTAAAATCTCTATCTGTTAAGTCCAAAGACTGATCCTCTTCATTAGTGGTTTCTGGATTTTTATCTTGTTCCTTTGGGTGGGCCATCATTTCCTGTTTCTTTGTCTTACAATCTTTTGTTGCACACTGTAAATTTTAAAATTTTAGAGTGTAAATTGTGGGATTTAGTCCTGGGCTAAATCCTTAAGTTTGTATCCAGCTAGTGATAGGACAGGGATCTTTTTGAAAGCCAAGAGCTAATTAAAACCAAGAAACCAAAGCAAAAAAGCACCTTCCCCTCCCTTTGTGAACTGGCTCTACTTTGGCTTGTGGTCTCCTTCAGAGTTTAGCCCTCCTATCAAGGTAAATGGGAAGTGCAGGGTCCTCTGTCTTATCGGAGCCTCCCTAGAGACAGAGTCAGTGAGGCTGCTTCTTCTCTTGGGTTTTTGCTAACTAGAGGCTCCAAGAATTCTCCATTTACAATTTATAGGAGTTTGAGTGAATGCCCCCTCTTCTCCCTTTTGGAATAGACTTCTTCCCCCTCTTGGGTGCTCTTTCCAGTGATGTAATGCTGGTAGTCCTTTGCTCCAGGCCATTGCAACTTAATTGTTTTTCACACTGTCCCAGGTGTCAGGAAGGGGCTTCTCTTCCTCAGAACAAACTCTGGAAGAGTGAGCCTTAGACAGTTCCCGGCTCAGTCTCTCAGACTTCCACCTGGTAGACTGACACTGACATGCATGCCAGAATGCACACAGAGGCCACCCTGCTCCCTCTGGAACAGCTTCAGAGACCCACAATGGGAGTGCAAGCCAGCTCCACCCTCTGATGTAGAGGGGTTGGAGCAGGGGCCAGCAAAGGCATCAGGAGCTTCTATGGCTTTTGAAGCAGTGTTTTCTTAAGCCAGCATTTGCCTGGTTAATGCAGCCCTTTAACTCTTTTCCCTGGTTTTGAGGAACGTTACTGCCGTTAAGATTACCCTGCTGCCTTTGCCCCAGGAGAGTTGGAACAACGGCTGCCCTCAGAGTGGGCCCCCAGGGATCTGAAGTAGCTGATCAAAGGTAGACATCTGGGATCAGGCCACAGTTCCTTGGAGCTCCAGTCCCCACTGCTGCTGGCCAGGAAACTGAGGGAAGGGAGTTGGTAGCCACTTCACGGAGGGCTCTGCTAGACCTAAATTGGTCTATCACCAGGTGTTGCATATCTGCAACCCTGTACGGTACATTTCATTTTCTCAGAAATCCCCTGCAGGTCAGTTGTTTTGTCTTCTAGAAAATCTCTTCATGGAAAGGGGGCACTCTTTCACAAAATGCAACTGGCCATTTTATTTTACTTAACACTTTTTTTCCCATTTATTCATCTAATTTTTTTTATGGCTTTATTGAGTTACATATCAAAAAATTCACCATTTTAAGTATACAGTTCATCGAGTTTCAGTACATGTAAGTTGTGCAATAATCATGAAGATCCAGTTTGGAAACCTTTCTGTTACTCCAAAAATGTCTCCCATGACTGCAGCCAACCTTCACTTGTATTTCCAGCCTTAGGCAATCGGTGATCTACTCCCTGTCTCTGGCTTTTCTAGGAGTTTCATACTGATGGAATAATTCAATATGTGGCCTTTTGTGTCTGGATTCTTTCATATACTATTTTTGTGGTCCACTCATGCTTTGCAAGTATCATTAGTTTATCCCTTTGCATTGTTGAGTAGTATTCCATTGTATGGATGTACCTCATCTTGTTTATTCATTCATCAGTTGATAGACATTGGGATGGTTTTCAGCATTTGCCTAACTTTAAGTTTACTACTTTTATTCCTGACCTGAAAACAAATCTCATGTTCCATGCCACTCTAGAGCATTCTCCATTTGGGGAGCAAAACTTTTCATAATAAGGGCTTAAAGGAAGAGCTAAGACAGCTATCTCCACTGACCCCTGGCTAAGGTGACTGATCCGTGAGACTAGTTCAACAACAAAAATTTTTTTTTGAGGTACCAGAGGCCGGGGATTGAACCCTGGACCTTGTAGGTAGGAAGCTGGTGCTCAACTACTGAGCCACACTGGCTCTCCAGAGTTGGTTTTTCATTTGTTTTGTTTGTTGTTTGTTTTTGTTTTTTTAGGAGGCATGTGGGAAGCAGGTGCTCAACCACTTGAGCCACATCTGCTTCCCAAATGTTTTTAATTTAATGTTGTAGGTTGATCAAATAAACAGCTTTGACTTCGGAGAAAAGAGAGTCTCCCAAATCTATAAATGAAGACATAGAGACTTAAATTCTTGACTTCTGTCTTGTCAACCATTTGTCTTCTAGCTGGAAAATGCAAAATTTTTAACATCGCCAACCTAATGAATGCACTTATTTCCAATCAATTATTTATCTCCTCACTGATTACATTAGCTAAATGAAGCTTTTGTCGATTCACTGAATTTCATTCAAGAACTATGTTTTGTAAATGTCTGCTTTGTGCAAGTACTGCCCTGAGACCTCAGGTACAGGGTCAGACACTAACCCTGTCCCAGGAGATTCATTCAGCTCCTGAACCCCACTGCTGGTTGGCCGGTAAAGGAAGTTAATTTTATAGCTCTTGTCTCATTTCTCTTGCATATTTGAGCCCTGGCATTTCATTTGAATTTAATTACAGAGAGTCAGCTTTAACAAATATGTTTGTCTCATACATACCTTAGTGACTTGAGTAATGAACATAAGCAGAGCATTCAATCTCAGGTATTCAAGGCAGCCTTACAAGAAGAGGAAAGGAACTTTAGATTCTCTGAAGATTTTCTCTGGGTCTGTGCACAAAGCCTACTTATTCTAGCTGGTGTCAGAGTTGTTGGCATGCCTGCCTGGGGTCGATTTCCCTTTGCTCTTGGAGACTGCCTGAAATGCTCAGGGGTGGTTGGCCAGTTCTTAATATTCTGAAAAGTTTGCTCACAGGCTACGCTTAGGACCAAAGGTGAGGTCCAGTCCTACCTTTATTTATGGTCTAGTCTCACAGAGAGCAGACCAATTTAGAAGAGCTCTGGGCTGAGGGCAGGGGTATGTCACGTCCTAGAATGGGTATCGCACTTGATGCTCTGAGTGAGGGTAGAGCAGCCTTTTCCCTGCAGCCCCAATCTCCCCTTGTTACCCTCCTTTCCACTCTAATGGCCCATTCATTTCCTCAGTTTACACAAGATGCCAGGACGTGTGTTTCCATTTGCTATGTGGACTGAAGCACTGACTATCCTTATGCTTTGTCTTCTTTGGGGCTGGTTTATATTTATTTTTTTAAATAGCTCTATTGAGTGTGAATTTAAGGAACAGTCCACAAGGCCATCTTCACTTCTTTATTATTATTATTATTATTATTATTATTATTATTATTATTACTGCTTTTTTTTTTTTTTTTGATAATGAGGATTGAACCCAGGACCTTGTATATGGGAAGCAGGCGCTCAACCACTGAGCTACATCATTTCCCCCACCTTCACTTGTAACACCAATTGCAAGTTCAGGGTTTGATAATTTGCTAGAAGGGTTCACAGAACTCACTGAAAACTGTTAGGGTCACGGTTATGGCTTATTTCCATGAAAGGATGCAGATTAAAATCAGCCAAGGGAAGAGACCCGTGGGGCAGAGTCCAGGAGAGTTCCAAACACAGACCTTCCAGTTGTGCTCTCTCAGTGAAGCCATGGACAGTGCCAGCAAATATGTGTGACAATAGGCAAGGCATATTGCTGACCAGGTAAGTCCACCCAAGCCTTGGTCTCTAGGGTTTTTATTGAGGTTCAGTCACATATGTGGTTGAGCACTTAGTGGCCTCCAGCCCCACCCAGGGTGAGCTGATATCGCATGACCCAGAGTTCCCACCATAAATCACATTGTAGACCCTCTGGCATGGCCCAAGACCCCCAGGTAAATAAAGGCACTCATAAATCAAGACATTCCAAGGGTTTAGAGTTTATCTCCCAGGAGCCAAAGGCAGATCTCTCTTTGGTCTAGGTTATATATTATTTGCTACACTTTGAGATAGAATTTACATATTAATAACTTCACCCACTAAAGTATCCAATTCAATCCTTTTTAATATGTTGTGCAACCAACACCGTAATCTAATTTTAGAGCATTTTTTGTCACTCTCCTCAAAATCCTTGTGCCGGTTAGCAGTCACTACTCTTCCCATCTTCCCACTCCCACATCCCTCTCTGCATAGCTCTAGGCAACCACTAATCTCTTTTCTGTCTATGGATTTGCCTATTCTGGACATTTCATCTAAATGAAATAATACAATGTATGGTCTTTGGCTGGCTTCTTTCAGTTAGCATAGTGTTCTCAAGGTTCTTCCATGTTGTATGTATTTGTACATCCTCTTCATGGCCGAATAATATTCCACTGAATGTCTATCCTTACCCCATTCAGCTGTTGATGGCTGCTTGGGTTATTTCCACTTTTTGGTTATAATGTTGCTATGCACATTCATATACAAGTTTTTGTGTGGACATCTGTTTTCATATCTCACCGGGAGTGGAATTGGTGAGTCATATGGTAATTCTATGTTTAACATTTTGAGGAACTAGAGCTGGAGTTTTCTGGTCACTTCCCAAATCCTTTCTGTGGTTAAGGAAGCAAAGATACTTTGCATAAGTGCCAAGTGCTTTCAAATCCAAGTCCCTTTGTTATTCATATCTTTGTCAAAATGTTATTATAGAATTAATGAAGGAGAATTTTATGCATGAGTTACCACAGGAAAGGAATGAAGTAACTGTCAGAAGAGCTGCCAGTTCAGCTGATAATCATATAGCTGTGATTCTGTAGTGCTTTGTTACAGAGGACCAAGGCTGAGCTCCATTCAGGCACAGTGGTGGTTTCTTGGACCTCACACCCAAAGCACGTGCAACAAAAGAAAAAGTAGATAAATGGGACCTCCTCAAAATTAAACACTTTTGCACCTCACTGGACTTTGTTAGAAGAGTGAAAAGGCAGCCAACTCAATGGGAAAAATTTTTGGAAATCACATATCTGATAAGGGTTTAATATCCAGGATATATAAAGAGATGTTACAACTCAACAATAAAAAGACAAATGACCCAATTAAAAAATGGGCCAAAGACTTGAATAGACATTTCTCCGAAGAAGAAATACAAATGGCAAAAAAATACATGAAGAAATGCTCAACATCACTCATGATTAGGGAAATGCAAATCAAAACTACAATGAGATATCATTTCACACCTATCAGAATGGCCACTATTAAAAAGACAGAGAACTACAAGTGTTGGAGAGGATGTGGAGAGATAGGAACACTTCTTCACTGTTGGTGGAAATGCAGGATGGTACAACCACTATGGAGGACTGTTTGGCAGTTCCTAAAGAAGTTGAATATAGACTTGCTATGTGACCCTGCAATACCACTACTGGGTATATATCCAGAAGAACTGAGAGCAGTGACACGAACAGACATCTGTATCTTTAGATTGGAAGTACTATAGCATTAGCTGGCTCTTTACCACACTCAGGATGATAAAAATGGTTTGGTGGAGTTTGGCACTTCCTTACTGTTAAACATAGAACTGCCATAGGTATACACTCAAAAGAATATATACCCATAGGTATATACTCAAAATAATAAAAAACAGGGACTCAAACAGATATTTTTATGCAAGTATTCATAGCAGCATTATTCACAATATCCAAAAGATGGAAGTAACCGAAGTAATTCATCAACTCATGAAGGGATAGGCAAAAAGTGATTTATATATATGCAAGGGAATGTTATTCAGCAATACAAAGTAAGTTCTGATACATGGTACAACTGGGATCAACCTTAAAAATATTATGCTGCCCTGGAATGGAGGTGGCTCAGGCAATTAGGCACCTCCCTCCCACATGGGAGGTCCTGGGTTCGGTTCCCGGTGCCTCCTAAAAAAATGGAAGACCAGCACACAACAAAGAGACACAGTGAATGCAAACAACAAAGGGATGGAGAGAAATAAATAAGATAAATCTTTAAAAAAAAAAAAAAGAATGATATAGGCAACCAACTAGACCTATAAGACATATATATAGAACACTGCACCCAACAAAACAAAGTATATATTCTTCTCAAGTGCATATGGATCATTCTCCATGATAGACTATATATTGGGCCACAAATCAAGTCTCAATAAATTAAAAATTAAAAAAAAAAATTATGCTGAATGAAATAAACCAGACAGAAAAGGACAAATATTGTATGATTCCACTTATGAAATTTCTACAACTGGCAAATTCATAGAGACAAAGTAAGTTAGAGACTACCAGGGGCTGGTAGAGAGGGAGCAGGAATGGCTAGTTATTGCCTAATGAGTACAATTTGTTTGGAGTGATGAAAGGGTTTTGGAAATAGTGGTGATGGTTGCAGAACATTGTGAAGATAATTAATGCATTTAAAATGGTTAAGAGGGGAGATGGTGTAGCTCAGTGGTTGAGCACTGGCTTCCCACATGAGGTAGCTGGTTCAATCCCCGGCCCCGGTACCTCCCCCCAAAAATAAAAAATAAAAATAAAAATGGTTAAAAGAGTAAACTTTATGTTATATATTTTACTACAATTTTTAAGAAGTGGTTTACCAGGCATGTTCTGTAGTTTGTCTTTTTCATAATGGCTTTAGGCTATTAGCTTTTTGAGCCCAGGCATTGTATTTCCAGAATCCTCCACTCTGCCAGGATTTGCTTTCTTGGAAACTAGGAAGTCCTGTGAAGAGCGTTATCTGAAACCAAAAAGCGCTTACCTTTGAATCTGGTTTTCCATTCTCTCATATGAGTCAGCATTTACTGATTTTGAAGAATTGAGCCCTGTTAGAGCAAAGCTTTGACCCAAGGATTAAAGCAGTATGTTGGCTTGTAGTGACCCAAGCATTTACTATACTATGCTTCTTATTTTACAATAAGAACTTGAGGCTTTGAGAGAGTATAGTTTTCCCCTGTAACTATAACCCCAAATAACCCCAGTACTGAGTTATTTCTTACTGTGAACAGAAGAATGAAGGAGATGCAAAGAATGTGATTATGTAAAAGATAACAATGGCAAACAGGTCCTCCATAAATTAGTTGAATGACTGAATTATATTCATATTATTCATATTTTTCAGTATTTCAAATCAGTCATCTTATTTTATGCGCTCAATAATTTTGAGAGTTAGGTTGACTGGACAATATAGAAGAGGAAACTGAGGCCTGGAGAAGACAGGATACCCGACAAGTTGATGAACAAACTAAAACAAGTCCTCCATCTACTTATTTGTAAAATAAGTGCACTAATAAATCACAGTGTTTTAAAATATCAAATGATAGAATGTGTGCTAACATGCTTTTGTAATCTGAAAATTGCCATGTGAAAGTTTGGGCTTTTTTTTTTTTTAACTTAAATGTACTACCGAAGTGATAAATACTCATGATAGACTAATTAGAAATAGAAGCATAAAGAAGTAAATCTCTCTACCCTAAAACATTCTCTTGGAGTGTTAATTGGTCCATCCATTTTGGAAAGCAATTTGTTAGTATCTAATAAATTTGGGGGTATGCATTTTTGAACAATGAAGTAATTCCTATTCCAATCTTCATTACTGTATTGTGCACGGTTGAGAAAAAAATTGGAAATAACCTAAATGTCCACCAATGTATGGGAATAGATTAATTTTTGGTGGAGTCATAGAAAAGAATAGTCTTCTGCAATTAAAATGACAGAGCTAGATATATAACATTTCAAAAACAGTGCTGAGTATTAAAAGGAAGTCTCAAAAGTATGTGTACATTTGAACATTTAGGCACATTTTAAAAACAATTGTTTTAAATATTTTAAAAATTAATTTATTGTTTCTGGTTACATATACATAGAGTAAAGGATTAACAGAAGGAATTACACCAATTTCAACTTCAGACTGGGAAGTGGCTTCAATATCTATAATATTTTCTTCCTAAAAGAAAAATGAGGCAAATGAGAAGATTTGAAAGTGATAAAACACATTGCAAGGTTTTTATATTTAAAATATTTTAGAAATTTAAAAAGACAGTTTGACGTCTTACCATCCAGGCTTCTTCCTAAGGATAGACACACTATTTTTTGTCTAATAAATGTTCACTCATACCATATAGCTCTGTTGACTTCATATATTGGAAACATCTTTTCTGCCACTAAATATACTTCCATATTGTTTTTCTTAGTCCCCTAAGTCTTTTTGTTCCATCTTGATTATTTTCTCAGAGAAAAAAAAGTTTAGAAGCAAAACTCCTGGGGTTTCCTTTTATTTTTTTATTTTCTAATTATTTATTTATAATTATTTTTCTGCCAACATTTGGTCCCTGACATGGAAGGAGCTCTAAAAGCAGAGACAAAATCTCAAGTCTGCTTTAGTCAAGACATTCAGAATTCATTTAAGTTTGTTAAGGAATTTCCCAAAGCTTGGGTATTCACAATATGGAACATTTGTTTACTTTTACCAAAAATAACCATTAAATCAAACAAACATCTGGGTTGGAAAGGGGATTCCCTCCTTCCCACTGCAAAAACCCTATCTTTGGCTGCTGTCCACTGCTCCTTTCCATTTTCCCGATGATGTCAGCCTTAGGTCCTTCAAAGGAAGGTGTCCAGGGACTGCTTGAGGCTTTCACGTGCTCCCTATTGCTATATCCATTCCTGTTCTGGGTGCTTGAGCTACATCATTAAACAAAACAAGTAAAAATCCTTGCCTTTGTAGAGACTCCATTTCCTAATCTCTAACTGGTTAAGTGTCTGCAGATGACTTCAAAAACTGCTGCCACCAACTACAATATAATTCTGACTCTAACTATCTGGAGTTAGAGACTCCACAGGTTACGGGCACATGACTGCCTTCACTTCAAACACCCACCAAAAGTTGGGGGGTTCCTGGGACACTGGCTCCTTTGACTAATTCGCTACATATTCAGCGTTCCCACCATCCCATCAGGTTCCATAATTTGCTAGAATGACTCACAGAACTCACTGTAAGTGCTATACTTACAATTATACTGTTGCTATAGCAAAAAAAAAAAAAAAAAAAAGGATACAGATAAGAAGAGATACAAAGGGCAAGCTCTGGGTGGGTCTCCAACCAAAGCTTCTGTGTCCTCTCAGAAGGTAGTGAGTCAGGACAGGGCATCTTCTGGGAACACTGATGTGTATCACCAATCAGGTAATACACATGGATGCTTAAGCTTCAGTGCCCACAGTTTTTATTGGGGTTTTATTACATAGGCATGATCGATGGAATTTATGCCCATGTGGTTGAACTCAACCTCAAGCCCCCTTCCCTTCCTTGGAGGTCTATGTGATGTGATGGGACTCAAAGCCCCAATCCCCTAATCACACTGGTCTTTCTTTTTGCTGCGGCTAGACCTACCCTGAGTCATTTCCTTAGCATAAATCACCAGGTGTGGTCAGGATCGCACGCTCCCTTCAGAGATTTAGAGGTTAACTTCCCTGGAAAGGGAACAAAGGCTAGACTTCGTTTTTGGAGACCAAATTGATTACTCTACAGTGTCCCTTTTAAATATCTAAACTACTTCCCCTGTATGTTTTCTTTCTTTCTTTTTTTTTTTTTACCTCCAGCAGAAAGCATCTAATAGGTAGAATTGCACAATATGAAAGCTATATCCAGAGCAATTCTATCTTTGAGTGGGAACCCCAATGCCCAGGAAATCACTTCCATATGTCCACTCTGGTCTCCCTCTATTCCATCTGGGGTTGTGCTGGCGTGAATTAGCTGGCAGTAGTTCTGCAGCACAGCTTCCAGGTTTCCTTGTGGATCTTTAATCAGTGATTAGGAAAGGCTGACCTGTAATATACGGTCACATTTACCTACCTCCAAGTAGGATACAGGCACCACGTGGAAGAGCTAACAGGATGAGGCAAAGGGAAGAAGGAGCCTGGTTCTCTACACAGTGGAGTGAAGCATTCCTTCACTCTGAATGCCACTTGTGGTAGCTTGAAGCTCTATGTACCCCAGAAAAACATGTTCTGAAGTCTAATCCATTCCTGTGGGCTTGAACCCATTGTAAGTAGAACCATTTGATGAGAAGACTTCAGTTTAGGTGTGATCCACCTCATTAAGGATGGGTCTTAATCCTCTTACTGAAGGCCTTTAAAAAGGGAGTGACTACCTAGGGAGAGGGAGAGAAAGCCACATCAGCAAGCTGAAATCAACAAAACCCAGAACAGAAGGGAGAGACCAGCAGACCCTGCTATGTGCCTTGCCATGTGACAGAGGAGCCAAGTGTTACCCTAAGCTGGTCTTCAGGAAAAGAGACCATCATCACCTTGATGATGGCTTGATTTGGACATTTTCTTGGCGTAAACTATAAGCTAACAAATTCCTATTGTTTAAGCCAACCCATTTAATGGTGTCTGCTTTAAGCAGCCTAGGAAACTAAAACACCAGTGTTCCCATCTATAAAATGAGCATTTAGAGTATCAATCCCTAGGGTGCATTTCATTTCTGTTTCTTGGCATTTAATGTATGAAATCACAGTACGAATTAATGGAGTAGAGAAGGATCTTTGAATAAATGCCTTGCATGTAGCTGGAGAAATATGTGGAAATAAATCCATTTAGATCCTCAGAGCATTGCTAGCAGAATGCTCCAGGTTCTGGGCTTCTAGGTTCTTGGCTTATGCCGTGTAAAAGAATTTAAGGACATGCCGTAGGGTAAGCAAGGGAGTAAAGAGTTTATTAAGAAACAAGAAAAGAGGAAAGAACATGGTCTGGGCCACAGGTGTGCTGCAAGGTGAGTCACATGCCTGGGGCCCCAGGTCAGGCCTTTTAAAAGTCTTTCCTCCTCCCCGCTTTATAATGTTGGGGAGGGGCCCCAGCTGTTTGCTGTTTTTGATTGTTTGCCCCACCTGTCAGTTTGCAGGGGGGCAATGGTGAGGCCTTTTGTTTGAAGGTATGCAGGGCTTCCCCTTGACCCCAGAAAGAGTTCCAAATGGGATCTCATGGCCAGGGTCTCACAGGATCTTTCCAGCAGCCTTCTCCTCAGGAGGTTTTCGGGCAGGGTCTCATGGTCATGTTCTCTGTCTGCCATGTTGTGTGTCAGCCATGTTGTCTGTCAGCCATGTTCTCTGCCAGGTTTTCAGCTGTGACCCAAGTCTTCCGTTTCCCTATACTAACCTGCCTCAACTCCCCCCTCAGAGAGTTTATACTCTTATTCTTAAGGTGGAGCTGAAGGGTGATAGTCATTCTTCTGTAGCTGCTTCCTGCTGGCTAGGGGGAGTAGGCCCTGCCTGACAGAGTGTAAAGCCCTCTGGCTATCCTATTGAGGTTGAGGGAAGATGGGTCTGGCACTGTAGTGGGAGCTGGATGAAATCCCCACATGACTAATGCCTTGTTCTGGAAGGCACTGATTCTAGAAGAAATAGACTTAGAATTTAAGATACATGGTTCTACTAAAATGATAAAGAAGATGGTGGTAAGCAGGCCTCATAAAGGAGGCCAGCCATGACATACTGGACCACGAGAGTGAGAAAGGCCAGATGCCTTCAGAGGCTGCTTCCTCCCAAAGTTGATGGGAAACAGCATTCTTCCTTGAGTTCTTTTATGCTGTTGGTTAACTCCAGGGAGAGATTGTGGTAGACCTGCTGGGTTTGGTATAAACTGGCAACCCCAGTCCCATGGTGGTGGTTATGCCTAGGAAAGCTAGGAGAGGTATGGAGAGAGGCACTGCCCTAGATGTAAACTCGTAAAGACCGTATAGGTAACAACAAGATAAGCATATGGCAATCAAAATAAAGACAGTACTTAAGAGAGCCTCTCCTTTATCTTATAGGCACATTCATTAACTACCTGGAAAATGAATTAAGTTTACCAGGACTTTTAATATGTTTAATATCCTTCTGCATATGACCTAGAAAAGAAGAGATATTATATTCATCAGGTCTATAGGTAGAGCATTGAATACTAATCAATGCACTAATCAATGCATACGTTCCTCTTCGAGCTGCAGTTAATAAATCTAAGCTCCAGGTTTGCAATATCATACATGTTATCTCTCCATGGGAGCAGGCCGTAATGCCAGTTGTGTTTGTTGAGTTTCTACTCACATTACTCTGGTAATTATTACTCCACTTGGTATGTCCTTCACACAGCCAGCATGCTACAGCACGGTTGGCTCTTGGAGGGAGGCTCTGGTGCTTCACTAGTCTGGTGCATAGCAGGCTTCGGCTTCCCCTTGACCCCAGAAAGAGTTCCAAACGGGATCTCATGGCCAGGGTCTCGCGGGATCTTCCCGGCATCCTTCCCTTTGGGGGGTTTCCCGGTGGGGTCTCACGGCCATGTTCTCTGCTGGCCATGTTGTCTGCCAGGTCTTCAGCTGTGACCCAAGCCTTTTCTCTCCCTATGTGCCTCAGCATCATAGCCAAAAATACATTCCAGGTCTATCAAATAGTTAGAAATATAAATTTAAACCATGAAAAAACTAGAAGCAATAGTGAATGTTTCCTAGTTTTCTGCAGGATGAGAAGTGAGAGTAGAAGGAAGATGTTTCGAAGCTTTAGACATTTGTGAAAGAAGTCACAGTTCTTAACTTCATAATAATGTAAAGCTCCAACAAGCTAAAAATAAAACCAAGCAAAGTGCAAAAATTGCGCATTCTAAATGGAATAGACAAGGTGGGCAATAGATAAAATAAATAAGTCTTGAAGAGAAAAGCAGGTGTTTAGTAAATGTTAGAAAATATTCCACTTCACTAGTCATCCAAAAAGATGCAAATTAAAATGAGACACAGCTTTTAATGTATGAAGAGTTAGTTTAGTTGTTTTTAATGAGAATTCTCATTGCTAATGAACATGAGAAGTGGATTTTTTTTTTTATATTGCTGGTAAATATATAAACAACTACAAACCTTTTGGAAAGCATTTGTCAGATGCCATAAATTATGTGTTCTTTGAACCCAGAAATCATGCTTCTGGGAGCTTATTCTGAAGAAATAACCTAAAATTCAGAAAATAATTCATGCTCCAAATTGTTAATCACTGCCTTATTTATTATTGGAAAGAAAGAGAAAGAGATAGAGAGAGAAAGAAGGGAGGGAGGGAGAGAGGGAGGGAGGGAGGGAGGGAGGGAGGGAGGGAGGGAGAAAGGAAGGAAGGAAGAAAGGAAGGAAGGGAGGGAGGAAGGAAGGAAGGAAGGAAGGAAGGAAGGAAGGAAGGAAGGAAAGAAAGAGCCTAAATATACAGCATTGAGAAAATAAGGTAATAATTATGATACATACTGTGTAACTAGGAAAATGATATTGAAGTTCTAATATGGATGTTAAATATGAACTTGCAATAAAAGTAAAAAATGGAATATAAAAATTGATCTAACATGAGACCTCAACTATATTTAAGACATAAAGATTTATGCAATGATTTTATCTAACAAAGAGAGAAAAATCCTATGCATACATCGACTAGACCAAAAGAACCCAAAATGTGGCTGTTATAAGTAGTAATGCCTACATTTTAGAACTTTAAAAATCATTTCATAATGGATGTGAATTGCTGTTATAATAGAGGAAAATTATCTTTTAAAAAGCCCATGATTTTGGGTAAAGTTACTTACAGAATAAGTGTATTTTAATAGAACATTCTTTGTTAAAAAAAAAAAATCAACTCTGTTCCCCAACCAACATAGGAGCTCCCCTACTGGAGTTTAAGTAGGTAATTCACCTTCATTTTCGTTATTTTCATGTCAGTTTGATATATTGCTTCATGCAATTTCAGTGTTGGTAGGAAGAGAACTCTGTGCTGGTTACACGATGTGACAGTTTAGAGAGCAATAGTTTTTGCAGGGAGAATAAATTGCTGGATCATCTGCCATCTGCTTATTGTAATAGCAAAGAAACCTCGGACTTTATCAGTTCAGGCTATCACTTTGGCACACTGTGGTTTTGACAATTCAGAGTTATTGGTACAGAGATTAAACTATATTCGGTCATCTACAGATTCAGATTGAGTATTTATTGAGCATCTGCTCTATAAGAAATGGAAGGGTGCAGTGGAGTAGCCCTGGGCCTGGAAATATTACTCACTAAGTGCCTTAGTTTATTGGGAGGCTACTTACACCAATAAAACCTGGTGGGAGCCTCCATGAGCATGGCTGCAATGTTAGGTGTACACCTGAGGCTTAAGAAATATGACTCAATGAATTTTTAACCTAATGAATGAAGGGGTTGAATGAATAGTTGTATCAATGGGTGAATGGTTGAATGTGTGGATGAAAGAATCCTTGTCCCTGATTCTACTTAACACAAGTTGGAAAGAACGTCACTGCTTTCACCAATCCTTTGTTCTTGAGCTTTATAACTAAAGTATAAAAAGAAAGGGAGAAAGAAGGCCAAGTTTTGTGTATATCACTGCTATTATTAATGAAACATTATGAAGCATAGCCAGTCTGTAATGACCCTAAAGCATTGTTCAAATCTGAGTACTTCAATATTCTTGTGGCCATATTTAGAGTTATCTAGAAACAAGGGTACTGGAAGTCAACTTATTTTGGGCACTCACAGCCTGACATCTTGTCTTCAATAAATGATTCATGTCAGGAAAGCATTTAAGTGCGTTCATTTTTCTAATGAGTCTCTCTTCAGGCCCATTATGCATGAATCAAGTCGGGGAAATTGCCTAGGTTCGTTTGGCATCTCTTGAAGAAAATCAAAGAAATAAAAAATTTAAAATCTAGCCTTATTGATCTCCCACCTTCCCTACTCTTCTTGCCAGAAAATAAAAGTTGGCAACGACTGGGTCTCAGGGGTCAAGAGCACTTAATGAACAATGAGTAAGATGGAGAAGGATCCTCCAGAGAGAAAAGATCCCAATTACTGTGATCTGTGACACAGAAGGAGAAAAGGCCACGTGCTTATTTCCCCCCCAAAATAGTCTCCTGGGCAGACCCTCAGTGAACCACCCCACTTAAAATGGGCTCCCAGATTATGACAGAGCCAGCAAGTTCTTGCTCCAAATTCTCCTTCCGGATAAATAGCCCAGGGGATTTAATGCTATTTTAGTATTCTTGAATCAGAAGCACTATGGTCGAGAGACCCCATTCCCCTTTTCTTGGGCCATAAAATTGTGACTGATCACAGATGCCTATACATCTGCCCAGCAGAGATCTCTGGGGGTGGTAGGTGGGGCAGGTGAATTTATCTCCTATTGACTGATGAGGAAGCTGATAAAGACACCCAGATGATCAAGATGCAAACTCAGATCTCCTGACTCTAAACACTGGATACTTCCCCTTCTGCATTTATTTATTTGACCACTGATTGAGTCACCATTTTTAGGTTCCCAGAGAAATTTCCAGCCAGCTGACACATGCCATGGTGCAAAATGAGTTCCCAATCAATGTGATGTTTCCCAGCATGTATTTGTAGAAAGTTATCTCTGCTCTGTCGAGGAGCTTCTCAAGGCAATGTGGTTTTGTTACATGGCCTTTAAGTTCTGTTACTGTCACTTCATGTCTTCCTGGCTTTAGAAAATAGCATATCTTGGCCTCTCCAGGTCTAGTTATTTGACCCATTCATCTACGGTTGGTGATTGCTGTTAGTTATGAGCCCTGCTCACATGACCAAAGACAGCGTTTTTGTTTGTTTGTTTGTTTGCTTTTGTTTTATTTTGTTTTTTGAGGTACCGGGGCCTGGGATTGAACCTGGGACCTTGTATGTGGGAAGCCGGTGCTCAACCACTGATCTACACCAGCTCCCCCAAGTTGGTTGTTTTTTTTTAAGATTTATTTTGTTTATTTCTCCCCACCCCCTCCTTGTTTGCATTTGCTGTGTCTGTTGTGTGCTGGTCTTCTTTTTAGGAGGCACCAGGAACCCAACCTGGGTCCTCCAATGTGGGAGGGAGGTGCCTAATCGCTTGAGCCACCTCCGCTCCATGCTTTGTTGGGTTTTCCTCATGTCTCTTGTTGCATCATGTTGTGTCAGCTCACTGTGCCTGCCTGTCAGCTCGCTGTCTTGTCTTCTTTAGGAGGCCCCGGGGAGAACTGAACCTGGGACCTCCCATGTGGTAGGCGGGAGCTCAATCACTTGAGCAACACCCACTTCCCCCAAGTTGGTTTTTATGTTTGTTTGTTTGTTTGCTTTTAGAAGGTACTGGGGATCAAACCCAAGACCTTGTATGTGGGAAGCAGGTGCTCAACCACTTGAGCTACATCTGTTCTTGGGACAGTTTTATTCTGTGCACAATGGGGAAATCATCCATTTCTGATGCAGACTAAGTGGGCTGGGCCAGAGTGAGCAAGATATGTGCAGTCCTATTGGCTTTTCTGGAAAAACAATGCCAGAGAACCTGCTTTGCTATATCTGTTTGGTGGTTAAGTACTATTATTCCCAGAGATTCCTGGCCCACCCATTCACAAATCATCAGTAAGTATGGTTTGTTTGGTGGTATCTGATCCCGGTTAAAGCTTACAGAGGCCCTAAGTGCTGAAAAGATTATGTTTGTACACTTTCCCCCAATGAGTATTAAAAAGCAAAATAGTAAATTATACAATAAGCTTAAGGAAATTTCCAACCAAGTTTTTTGTTTATAACATTTTATTTTATTTATTTATTTTTATCGGGAAGTCCCTGGGATCGAACCCAGGTCCCTCCATATGGGAAACGGACGCCCAACCGTTTGAGCCACATCCGTCTCTCCAACCAAGTTTTGAATTTTGGCTTTGTCTTTGTTGTCAAGGCTTTTCGTTATTGTTTTTGTTTTGTTTTCAAACATTAACAATCACATTGAGAGAGGTTAGTGTAGTGGAAGAGGGAAGGCCGCTTGGACATGGCAGAAAACACGCTATGAGACACGTGGCCATGAAACCCCACCCAGAAATCCCCTGAGGAAAAGGCCACTGCCAAGAATAAAGCTGGAAAGACCCTGGGAGACCCTGGCTATGAGAATCCCATTTGGAAGGAGAATCTCCTTCCGGGTCAAGGGGAAGCCCCGGATACATTCATCATTGACCCCCTGCAAACCGACAGGTGGGGCAACCAATCCGAATAGCAAACAGCTGGAGCCCTTCCCCAAAATAATGAAGAGGGAGGAGGAAAGGTTTTAAAACCTGGGGCACTACATGCACGACTCACCCTGCAGCACACCTGCAGTCGATGCATGCTTTTCTCCTTTTCTTGTTTCTTAATAAACTCTTTACTCCCTTGCCTACCCTGTGACATGTCCTTAAATCCTTTTATGCGACATAAGCCAAGACCCTAGAAGCCCAGAACCCAGGGACTTCCACCAGCAACATTTGTCTCTTGGCAGGGAGTGAGCCCTGGCCTCACCCCCAGAAGGAAGTCTTCTCATTTCATTTCAGTGTTTGGTTTCAATATACCGGATTTTTCATCAGGACTTGATAAAATTTTTTGAAAATTTCCATAGATGGCACATAATCGGAAAATGTGTTCTCCAGAGTGTCTTTGCCAATAGCTTCCACAGACTAGGTAGCTGGAAATGTAACCAGTGAGCTGTCTCCCTCAGACTACTTGCAAACTCTGTGAGGGCCAATGCCCTGCGGCCCCCAGTAATCACAACTCTCTGTGGCCGTGGGGTATAGCTGGATTTGGGTTTGAAGATGGTGGATGTCTTACCTCAGACAAAGAGAATGACTGGGGCATCTAAAGAACTGACTGGATGAGGCGCCATAACTCCAAATCTCACGATCACCCCAACAAGCAGGAATCCCATGAATTGAAGTACACAATGGCTCATTATCAAGTCTAGCCACCTTGGGCTTCTTATCATGTAGGCGGCATTATGGTGGTTGAGAGCATGAACTTGGGTTTCAGAGAAACTTGGTCTAGTCCCAGGTCCCACATTTGCTTGGTATTAGACCTGTTGCACATTACAAAGTCTAACTAAGCCTTAGCTTCCTCATCAATAAAATGGGGTAACAATACTTCCCATAGTGTGTTTCCTGAAGGTTACTGAGATAGAGTATATAAGACATTTAAAGTACAGTTCCTGCCTCTGCTGGTTACTATTCAGAAAACCTGTGATGTTTAACCAAAGATATTTTAATCTCATGGAAGATAAAACTACAAAAGGCCTTAGATAATTCCTAACCTAATTTCCTTCCATCTTGCTCTTCCTCATGAAAGAAAAAGCCATCATGTTTATCCATCTGTGATTGCCAGTTGAGTCCTGGTTTCCTCGGATTAGATTAAAAGCTCTTTGGTATTTGCTTTTTCTCTTACAAGGTACTCAGAACCATCTGTTAAGTATAAGCTTATAAGCATCAGTTTTCTATGACTTCAGTTTCGATCATTCTAAACTTGGGCTTTGGGGAGAGAGGCGGGGTTATTTATTACAGGACAGAATGAAAGAGTTGACTATGATTGATGGCTGGCTTTGGAGTTTGGTTTATTTTAATGGACATCATGTACTGTACGGGGATATTTATATGTTCTATAAAATTTTAAAATAAGCTCATTTTATATAGACTTCTGCCAAACCATTAGATGTTGATGATTTTTTAATTGAGTAATATCCTCATTACAGATGATCCCAGAGACAGTTAAATTCAGTCTAGAATACTTTCTTTCCTGTTTTAATTCTGGCCTTGATTCCAAAAGAATCCAGAAACTAAACTTTGCTTGTCGAGGCTACGTGCTAAATGACAAATCAGTTGCTGCCCTCCTGGACATTTTCACTAAATTCATGCCACCTAAAGTAGAACCTGAGAGCTGAATGATCTAGGAGCCCAACACTCTTTTGGGTATCAACATCCACTTCCCTTTCCATTGGAAGTCATTAGTCCTGGACATTATCTGGCCCCCAACCAAAAACATTGCTATGCTCTTTACTAACCACTGCAAAGTTTCTCTCTTTTTTTTTTTTTTTTTTTTTTTTAACAATTTATTTTATTTTATTTTTGGGGAGGTACCAGGGATTGAACCCAGGCACATGCGAAGCAGGCACTCAACCACTGAGCCATACCCCCTCCCCTCCCTCTTCTTTTATTCATCAGGTTAATTTAGCCCATTTGAGAACCTTCTCTGGAGATGGGAGTTGGGGAAGAGAGATGGAGCTGGATCCCCTTAATCTCTATTGAGGAAGATGTACTGAAATAAAAGGAAAACGCTGTCTTGAGGGAGCGTCAGTTCTCTATGTTAGAATCACCAGCTTGGCTTGGGAAGGCTCTTGGAGATCACCTGTCAATTTCTTGCCAAGGGGGGGAGACACTGAAGTGACTTGCTGGTTTTTTTACCTAAGTGTGCTCACGCATGTGCACAAAGATGACTGCTAATAGTCTGTTAGTGTTTGGTATGTTTTCTATTCTTCCAGTACATCTTCAATGAATGGTTTCGTGTCCCTTTTCATTCAATAGCATCAGAAAAATTTATTCACTTTATTACAAACCTATCATGCTGATACTTGATTCATTCAGTAGCATGGGTCTCCTATAATTCACTTTGCTTCCCCATCAGGAATGTCAGTTGTTTTTAATGCCTGGTGCTTATAAATAAGACTTGTATAATATCTTTGTGCATAGAGAATTTTCTAAAAGCTAATTATGTCCTGAAGACAAGAGTATCGGAAGCTGGTTTACTAGATCAAAGAAAATCTTTTCATGTAGTTTAGGAACTCACGGCTTTATTGGGCGATTCATGAACCGGGCAGCATCCCATTAAGAAAAAGGGAACTCCACGGAGGGAGTGGGAAGAGAACGCTCATAGAGGGTGAATGCAGAAGCAAGCAAGGAAATGTTCTGATTGACTGACGTTAAGTTGCCATTTTACCCCGGTAGTTCCTACACAGTGAAGAGCAGATAGACATTGATTAGTGTGGAATGCTTATCCATTCTGGTAAGTATCTTTCCTGGACAGAAACTGGTTTTATCAGCTGGTATTGTTTATTTGCAGTTCTACAGGGGGTGTTCTGTTTTCTCCAAAAGTCCCCTTAGATCAATCGTTTTTGTCTTCTGGGCAAGCCTTCTTGAGAAGGATTCCTCTCAGCAATGCCCAATGCAGGTGGTCATTTTGTTACTCAACAAGTGGTATCAAGATGCTTAAAGTCCTTATATGTATGTCAAATTGTTTTCTAGAAGGATTGTGTGGCTCTGTGCTCACATTGGGGACAGAAGTCTTATTCTTTCTCTTCCCCTCTAGAATAGAGTGTTATCATTAAAAACAACAAAAACACTGGCTTGGAAGGTGGAAAAATAGTATTACTTTAATTTGTATTCCTTTTCTCTTTTTATCTGTGTTTCATGAACTGTTTTGATTTTTTTAGGTCAAAGGAGCCTAAATAAGATGCTTGCTTATGATTTAACGATGATGGTAAATTGGATAGTGGTATTATTTTAGCAATTTCCAATTGGCTTGTTTTTTTTGGAAGAAAGAAATTTCTTGCTTCTTCTAAAACCCTCACCTGGTTTAGTGCTGGCATGTGAATATAAAAAAAAAACAAACTAAAAATCAAGCTAGTGGAAGAGCTCATCCCTTTTCAGGTTTAGCCTCTTTTTCCTGAGTGTGACTGAAGTTTGTGCTTATTTAATAGTTTCAGAATATTGAATAAGGCAACCTCTGTGAGTCTTAACTAAGGTTTTCTCATTAGTTGCCTAGTTAAATGCCTTAAGCTGACAGCTCTATGTGTCTCTTTAGAGAAGGATTTGGTTTGAATCCTCTCATGGGTCGAGCCTGAGCTTTCTTTTATTTGCTTGTTTTTCCACTAATGGAGGCTTGGCAATATATGGGCCCATCTGCTTTTACTATACATAACTCACTTCAAGAGTCCCGTAGGTCAAAAGCTCCACTAGTGTGTGTGTGTGTTCTCTGTGCCTGGACAGTTTCATGTTAGAAATACAAGACTACTGAAAAGCGTTCTGCTAACTTACACTTTGAACTTATTCTGGAGTCTCGTCCTTCATCTACAGGCCTTGGAAAGATTATCACTTAGTTAGGAAGATAAAGCATATGTGAGTTTTGGTGAATGCATCATTCCCATATCCAAGTCACTGGTAGAGAAGTATAGGTTAGAGTTAAAACACATGTGGGAGGAGATGCTTTAACGTGCTTAAAGGTACATCAAAGAAAATGTCAGGATCTAAATAGGTAGGAAATTGGGCCCATTTGAATTTCACTGGCTGCCCCAGAAATGATAAAGTAATACCTTTCTGCTCCCTCTTTGCCTCATTTCCTTCCAAATGATGGAAAATTCTCCCATGACTTGGATGTGCCCTGTATTCCAGGTATTTTGTTAAGTATTCCAAACACATTATTATATTTGATCCTTGCAAGAACCTTAGGTTGATAGAATTGTTCTCATTTTACAGATGAGGAAACTGAGGGCTAATGAAGTGAGACAACTTCCAAACGTCCCACAGCTTGTGCCGAACCTGGATTTGTTTGTAGCCAGAGCTGCCTAACTCAGTGTTCCCTCAACAATATCTTGTATTTTATACCTTGAATCTAGTCCTTGGATAAAATCTAGTCCTTGGATTTGAGCACTTCAGGGTTTCCCGTATCTGCTGCCACTGACTGGATTCTCAACCTTTCTTCTGCCTATGACAGGATGTGCCAATCCTATTGTCTTTTCTCATCACGTTTGCAATTGAAAGATTTTCTCTCCTTTGGAGACCTGTAGGTATCTCACCAGCTTCATCACATATGCTCCATTACTTGGCCACACCTAACCAAGGGTGGTTAGGAAATGGGGCTCATCTAGCTCTGTGCCCAAGAAGAGGGACAATTTCATTCTCATTATAGAAAAAAGTAATAAAACACAGATAAGAAAAATAATTTAAAAAAAGCAATCAGCCATAATCCTTCCACCAGGAAATAGCCACTATTAATAGATAGCTATGGGTATAGAAATAGATGTAGACCTGAATGCTATAAATACACACATTATTATTTTACGAATGAGAATCATGCTTCATTGGAAACTTTTTTTACTTAATATATTCTAATTCTCTTTAAAGGTCTGTACTAGCTGGGCTAGCCCCTTTGTTACACTGGTCTTAGTCACTCAATGTCCCTTACGTGTGTCCTTTCCTCTGTCTCCCTTGTCCCTAGATGAACAATTTATTTATTTATTTTAAAGATTTATTTATTTCTCCCCACCCCCCACCCTCATTGTTTTTGTACTCGCTGTCTGCTGTCTGTGTGTTCTGTGTCTGCTTGTCTTCTCTTTAGGCGGAACTGGGAACCGATTCTGGGACCTTCCGGAGTGGAGAAAGGTGCTCAATCTCTTGTTCCACCTCAGCTCCCTAGTCTGCTGTGCCTCTTGTCTCTCCTCTGTGTCTCTTTTTGTTGCATCATCTTGCTACTCCAGCTCTCCACGTGGACCAGCACTCCACGTGGGCCAGCTCTTTGCTTGGGCCAGCTCCTCACGCAGGCCAGCTTTCCATGCGGGTCAGCTTGCCTTCACCAGGAGACCCCAGGAATTGAACCATGGACCCCCAATATGGTAGATGGGAGCCCAATCACTTGAGCCACATCCGCTTCCCCAGCAATTTACTTTTTACACCTAAATGGTACACAGAGAGACTCCGTCTGGCTTTTGATAAGAATCCTGCCCCAAGATTAATGACAGTTTGTCAAACAGCTATCAACATTTTACCAAAGACTCACAGTCAACAGTTTTTCAATGTATCCACAAGGACTGCCAGAGATTTTGTCAAATGGGTAGCTAAATTCAAATGAAATATACTCAACTGTCCAACTTAGTTGGTTTGGAGTAAATTATTCTACGATTCTTAGTGACAATTGATTTTTGTCCAAGTTTAAAATACTGTTTTCAATAATTTTCATTAAAATATTCAAGTATATTGGGCTTCATGTGCAGATTCCACCTTTCGACCAGTTCAGATAACTTGTGCTTATTGGGTTTCTCCAAGATTTCTCTTTAAAATGTCTTCACGTTTTGGCAAACACTTGTACACGTTGCCTTAGTTCGCTGTGTTGTGGTTTGTCTGGGATCACCTTTCTTGTAGGAATTCCCCCTCTGCTTTTTACCCCATATCCCACCTTCTTCCTCAAGACTCAATTGTGCCATCTTTGTTCACTCCCCCATATTTGGGCTCTGCTGGTTGCTGTGGCCAATTTATCTGTCTGAGCCTGTTGGAAGAAAATATCCAGAAGGATTTGGCCTGAATCTTGCAGTTCATTTACTTAGAATTGTTTTTTTAATGTCAGGTGGGTGAATTTTAGAAAAAAAGGAGTGATGAAGGTTAAATGGCACTTGCAAACTGTTTTGATGTGAAAACCACCAGTTTTATTTTATAAGTATCAACAAACAAAAAAGATAGTATCTTTGTTTATTTTTCTAGCTAATGGGTTCTTTCTTCATAGCTGCCCTTGAAGATAAGTTATCTTTTGTCATAAAAATATGGCATGGAAACAGCGTCATAATTAGTTATTGAGGTATAAAGTCCATAAATTACTGCTCTGGTATTCTGAGAAATAGCATGAGATTCTTTGTCATTTCTTTGCCTCATATAAATGACTAAAATGGGTTTACTGGAGAGGTTCTCTAATATTCCAGGTTATTAGGAAGCTGAAAGAGGAAAGTATTGTAACATGTTTGGATTGTTATACCATCTTTCCTCAGTATGGTCCTACATTGGCTAATTGTCGTGTTAGGAAACTCTCCTTCACTCAAGATGAAAAGATGGTTCCCTCCAAATTTCCAGCTGGAATAAACTTATGACGTACAACACATTATTATTCACCTAATAGACAGCTCTCTAAATAATTTAATCTTGTATCTATCTTTTAATAACCAGCTCTAGGATTAATGTCAGTTAAATTATTTAACAAACTCATAGCACTTCCCACCTTGTTCTTCCTCAGGTGATTTCTTGGCTATTCTTGTTTTTTTTTTTTCTCTTCTGTATAAATTTGAGATTCAGCTTCTATTCTACAAAAGTCCACACGAAAGCCTCTGGGATTTTGTTTGGAATCTATTATCCCTTTTTATAGACAAAGAAAGTGAGATTCTAAAAAGTTAATTTACCCAAAGATACTGAACAATAAGAAGAATAGCAGTGGGACTGCACTCAGGCAGGTAGAGTCCCAACTTTTCACCATCACACTAGACTGGTGAAGAGGTCTTGAAGAAATACTGTGCATATTAAAAACACAAGAACCAGACAAATCAAGGCTTATCTGTCTGAATCTCCATAAGGCTTACCTGTCTGTGATTTCCCCACTTAAACATCATCAATGTTGTATTAGATGCCTTGTTCATGCATTACTAAGGAGGGTTTTACTAGAGGTCATGGTGGTCCCTGGAATTTCCCAAAGAAGAAAAATCTTCATTTTTCTTCCTAATGCCCTCATAATGAACTGGAAACGTTGGAATGCAGTACTTAATCCCCTCAATTAACAATGCAAGTTGACTTCTTTGTACTTAGCCTTAAATGGGTAGAGCAGTTCAATACAAACACTAGCCCCTCCCCAAAACCCAGTGAAAAATCAAACTTCTTTTGGCCAGATTGTCTTGAAGCTATTAGTGGCTAATCAAGGGACAATGAATAAACTGCATGAATATTCAACATCAAATCAGGGCTGCAGCCAATTTGTAAGCCAATGTAAATCACTCCTATTTATCTGGCTTCTAAAAGTCAAGTGCTTCAAGAAAGCAGCTGTCAGCCTAATGCCTATTGCTTAGAAAGAGACCTGAAAGTAAGGAAGGAGCTTTACAACCTGGAGATGTCTGTGGGACAAGCAGTCCTGTGAAAGTTCCAGCTTCTCTCCATCTGAGATGCCATGTTTCAGACCCTTCAGGGTTATGGATTTGGGACCAGAGAACTGTGCTTCTGGGGTATAGAGAACGGGGGATGTTAGCTCAGCTAAGGTAATTTCTGAGAAGTCAGGCCAAAGATTACTATCCATTTCCTTCTTATCGCAAATAATGTAGAAATGCCTTAGTTTCCTCGGAATCTCATAACAAAGCACCACAAACCGAATGGATAAAAACATTAGAACTCTCTTGTCTTGGTTCTAGTGTTAGCGGAACGCTCAGGGCTTCTAGGTTCTTGGCTTATGTTGCATAAAAGAATTTAATGACATGCCATAGGGTAGGCAAGGGAGTAAAGAGTCTATTAAGAAACAAGAGAAGAACAACAGTGCACAACCTGAGACATAGATTGTGGGCATGCTGCAAGGGGAGACGCCACGTGTGGGGTCCCGGGTTAGGCCTTTTTAAAACCTTTGGTCCTCCCGCTTCATAATGTTGGGGAGGGGCCCCAGGTGCTTGCTGGCCTGATTGGTTGCCTTATGATTCCCGCCTGTTAGCTCTCAGGGGCCCAATGAGGAGGCCTGTTTGGGGTTACCTGAAAGAGTTCCAAATGGGACCTCATGGCTGGGTCTCACAGGATCTTTCCATCAGCCTTCTCCTCAGGAGGTTTCCAGGCAGGGCCTCATGGCCATGTGGTCTGCCCGCCATGTTGTCTGCCCGCCATGTTCTCTGTTGGGTCTCAGCTGCCTTCCCTCTTCCCTGTACTAACCTGTCTCACTAGAGCCTACAAGTCAGAAATCAAGGCATGGGCCCCTGGAGTCCGTAGGGAAGAATCCATTCCATGTCTTGTTCCTGGCTTCTGGTGGTGGCCGACAACCGTTGAGTTCCTTGGCTTGTGTCAGCATAATGTCAGTCTCTGCCCCCACTGACATATGGCCGTCTTCTCTCACTCTGTGTCTCCTCTTCCCTTCTTGTAAGGACACCAGTCATATTGGATTAAAGGCCCAACCTATTCTAGTGTGACCCCATTTTTATTGAAGAAAGTCCATCTTCAATGATCCTATTTACAAATAAGTTCACATACATGGATACCAGGGGTTAGGACTTCAACATATGTATTTTTTTTAGTGATTAAGGTAACATATAGACATGATAGATTTTCCCATTTTAACCACTTTCAAGTATACAATTCAGTGGGATTAATCATACAATGTTGTGCTACAATCACCACCATCCATTACCAAAACTTCTCCATCATTCCAAACAAAAACTTTGTACAATGTAAGCATTAACTCCCTATTCCCCACCCTCACCCCTGTCCCTGGTAACCTGTAATCTACTTTGTGTCTCTATGAACTTGCGTATTCTAGTCATTTTATGTAGTGAGATCATACACTATTTGTCCTTTTGTGTTTTGCTTCTTTCACTGAACAGGCATTCAAGGTTCAACTGTGTTGTCTCGTTTATTCCAACTTCATTGCTTTCTATGGCTGAGCAATACTCCATTGTGTGTGTATACCGTATTTTGTTTATCCGTTCATCTGAACACTTTGGGTGCTTCCACCTTTTGCTATTGGGAATAATGCGGCTATGAACATTGGTGTACAGATATCTGTTTGAGTCCCTGCTTTCACTTCTTTTGGGTATATATCTTGAATTGGGATTGCTGGGTCATATGCAATTCTATGTTTAACTTTCTGAGGAACCTCCAAACTGTTTTCCAAGGCAGCTGCATCTATTTTAACTTCCTACCAACAAGGCACAAGGGTTCTTATTTCTAGGAACCCTTGCCAACACTTGTTATTTTCTGTTTTTTAAATGATAGCCAGTCTAGTGGGTGTGAGGTGGTATCTCATTGCGGTTTTGATTTGCATTTCCCTAATGGTTAATGATGTTGAGCATCTTTCAACAGATCTGTTTGGAGAACACAATTCAACCCATAATAAGGAATAATTCAATATACCTTCCAGATAGTCTAAACAAATGTAAACACTTCAGAGGAGTGCACCTCAGGACTTCTCAAAATCAACCTAGGTGACTCATGTAGTTTGTGATTGTGAACTTCACTGAAGGCTGCACTGTTTTTGCCCTCTTGGTAAATTCTGTCTTCTGGTCTTTAAACTCTCTTGAGAGAATTTCTGAGCCCTATAATAACCCCACATCATACCCAGGGAGTGGGGGAGGGGAAAAACACCCAGCAAGGTACAGGAGGAAGAGCTGGGAGTTAAGGCTTTGTCATAAAATCAGTTCTCAGTTATGGCAACTGCCCAACTGGGGAGTTGCCTCAGCTTCTTATTCTGAAAAATGGGATAATAGTCATCTCAGGGATTCATGTGAGGCTTTAAGTGAGATAATATATGTGAAACGATTATAGGGATTTTTTTGTTTTACTTTTGTATCCTGAATAAAGATTGTAACAAAGTCTAGGGTCCTTTAACTATTAGAAAAGTCTGTCCTAAGTTTGAGTTCTTCCTGGGACAGTTTACAACGATACTATGTTTCCAGAGGAAGTTAGGCTGCTGTGGATGATCCTTCCCCAGTTTTCTGTTTCATCAGAATATTAGAGGAATGTTAATATTAATATTAGATATTAATATTATATGAATATTAATTTTAGATGAATTTCAGCCTCAAAGGCTTTATTTGCCAAACCATGAAGTCATTTCATTATTCCATTTTGGGGGTGGAAATCTCCCAACCACATAGTCACATGACTGTAAATGTGGTTACTACGTATGCTTTGAGTTTCTGGTTTTAGAACTCTTAAGTGTGTGCGTGTGTGTCTGTGTAGTGGAGGGTGGGTTCTCTTTGCCTTCACAGGTGGTCATTTGTGTTTCCTGATATCCTCAAAGTTCATTATCTCATTCCACGAATACTCATTAAGCTACAACAGTCCTCAGCAGTTCTGCAATGGTTCGAGGTACTAGGGAGACAGGGATGAAAATTCAAGATAATCATGGTCCCTGCCCTGGGGAAGTCCAGGAGATGAAGGCAAAAAACAAAATGAGCTACCGCAGAATGTACCCAGTGCCAAACTAGTACAGGAACTTTGGGAGGCTGAGGCCATCAGAGAGATATCCTCCTAATTGTGCCCAGGGCAGGTTTGAGTTCAGGGCATCTTGTCAGAAAAAGAGGTTTAAGCTGACGTCTGGAGGCTAAAGTCAAGTGGAGGGAAGGGGAGAGCGAAGGCCCAGAAACATGTACTCTAATGCGGCCCCTGGGAAGCACAAAAGCAGAGCAAAGCGGCTGTGAACGTGGACTTTGGTGCCACCTCAGCCACTAATTAGCTGTGGAAGCTGTGGAACCTTGGACACATTGCCTAGCCTCTCAGCATCTCAATTTCCTTGTCTATAAAATGAGGATCAATAGTTCCTGTCTTATCAGGCACTAAGAGACTTAAAGAGATTATCAGTAAAGAATGTAAGCATTATATAAATGCTTGATGAATGCAAGTAAATCAATTAATGTGCAATGTGTTTAATCTCAAGTGGATTTTTGCTTTCAAGAGCATTTTTATTTTTCTTCTGATTATAACAGCACTTGATGTTTTTTCTAACATTTAACATTGGTTTTTGTTTTAGGTGTGTTCCTGAGTCCTGGACTTTTCCCCCCCTCTGGAAATATTCTACTGCTGTTAGTTATTTATCATTGAAAAGCATCTCCACACCATGGACCTCATTGGATTGCTAAAGTCTCAGTTCCTGTGCCACCTTGTCTTTTGCTACGTATTTATTGCCTCGGGGCTAATAATAAACACCATTCAGCTCTTTACTCTTATTCTCTGGCCAATTAACAAACAACTCTTCAGGAAGATCAACTGCAGACTGTCTTATTGCATCTCGAGCCGTAAGATACTTACTTATAATTCTATATTTTCACCTGAATTGCTGATGTCAATATCTAAAATATGACTTTTTTTTACTTTATTTTGTACATTTAATAATTGAAAATTTAAACAATTAAAAACTAAAAAGTAAATACAGATGGATAAATATATACATTTCCCAATTAAATGTAATGGATACATATAAAATTTTTTTGAATCAAACAATATGTTATACAATGTATTTGGTTCATAGTAACGCATTCATACAGTATTTGTCCTTTTGTGTCTGGCTTGCTTCACTCAACATAATGTCCTCCAGGTTCATCCATGTTGTCATATGCTTTACAACTTCATTTCTTCTTACAGCTACATAATATTCCATCATGTGAATAGACCACAGTTTATCCATTCTTCTGTTGATGGACAACTGGGTTGTTTCCAACTTTTACCAATGGTGAATAATTTTGCTATGAACATCGGTGTGAAGATGTCTGTTTGTGTCACTGCTCTCATTTCTTCTGGGTATACACCCAGTAGTGGTATCGCCAGGTCATGTGGCAAGTTTATATTCAACTTCTTTAGGAACTGCCAAACAGTCCTCCATAGTGGCTATACCATTCTGCATTCCCACCAATAGTGAAGAAGTGTTCCTATCTCTCCACATCCTCTCCAACACTTGTAATTCTCTGTCTTTTTAATAGTGGCCATTCTGATAGGTGTGAAATGATATCTCATTGTGTTTTTGATTTGCATTTCCCTAACCATGATTGATGTTGAACATTTCCTGATGTGTTTTTTTGCCATTTGTATTTCTTCTTTGGAGAAATGTCTATTCAAGTCATTTGCCCATTTTTATATTAAGTCATTTGTCTTTTTATTGTTGACTTATAACATCTCTTTATATATCCTGCATATTAAAACCTTATCAGATATGTGATTTCCAAATATTTTTTCCCATTGAGTTGGTTGCCTTTTGACAAAGTCCTGTGAGGTGCAAAAGTGTTTAATTTTGAGGAGGTCCTATTTATCTATTTTTTTCTTTTGTTGCACATGCTTTGGGTTTAAGGTCCAAGAAATCATCACCTACTACAAGGTCTTGAAGATGTTTCCCTACATTTTCTTCTAGTAGTTTTATGGTCCTGGCTTTTATATTTAGATCTTTGATCCATTTTGAGTTGATTCTTGTATAGGGGTGAGATAGGGGTCCTCTTTCATTCTTTTGGTTATAGATATCCAGTTCTCCCAACACCATTTGTTGAAGAGACTGTTTTTTCCCGTTAGCGTGGGCTTGGTAGGTTAGTCAAAAACCAGTTGACTATATAGGTGAGGGTTTATTTCTGGGTTCTCAATTCTATTCCACTGATTGATGTGTCTATCTTTATGCAAGTACCATGCTGTTTTGACCACTGTAGCTTTGTAATATGTTTCAAGGTCAGGCAGTGAAATTCCTCCCACATTGCTCTTCTTTTTTAGAATGCTTTTGGCTATTTGGGTGCACTTACCCTTCCAGATGAATTTAGTAATTGCCTTGTCTAATTCTGTAAAGTAAGCTGTTTGGATTTTGATTGGTATTGCATTGAATCTATAAACCAGTTTGGGCAAGATTGACATCTTCACGATATTTATTCTTCCAATCCATGAACATGGAATGTCTTTCCATTTGTTTAGGTCTTTTAAAATTTCTTTTAGCATTGTTTTGTAGTTTTCTGCATATAGGTCCTATACTTCTTTGGTTAAATTAACTCCTAAGTATTTGAGTCTTTTTGTTGCTATTGAAAATGGAATTTTTCCCCTGATCTCCTCCTCAGGTTGTTCAGTACTAGTGTACAAAAACATTACTGACTTTTGCATGTTGATCTTGTATCCTGCCACTTTGCTGAACTCATTTATTAGTTCAAGTAGCTTTGCTGTGGATACTTCAGGATTTTCTAAGTACTGGATCATGTCATCCGCAAACAGTGAGAGCTTTACTTCCTCTTTTCCTATTTGGATGCCTTTAATTTTTTTTTTCTTGTCTAATTGCCCTACCTAGAACTTCTAGTACAATGTTGAATAACAATGGTGACAATGGGCATCCTTGTCTTGTTCCTGATCTTAGAGGGAAAGCTTTCAACCTTTCTCTATTGAGTATGATGCTGGCTGCGGGGTCTTTCATATATGCCTTTTATCATATTGAGGAATTTTCCTTTTATTCCTATCTTTCGAAGTGAGTTTATCAAAAAAAGGATGCTGGATTTTGTAGAATGCCTTTTCTGCAGCTATTGAGATGATCATGTGTTTTTTTTCCTTCAATTTGTTAATGTGGTGTATTACATTGATTGATTTCCGTATGTTGAACCAGCCTTGCATACCAGGAATAAATCCCACTTGGTTCTGCTGTATAAGTCTTCTGATATGCTGTTGGATTCGATTTGCAAGTATTTTGTTGAGAATTTTTGCATTTGTGTTCATTAGAGAGATTGGTCAGAAATGTTCTTTTCTTGTAGAATCTTTATATGGCTTTGGTATTAGGGTGATGTTGGCTTCATAAAATGTGTTGGGTAATTTTACCTCCTCTTCAATTTTTTTGGAAGAGTTTAAATAGAATTGGTGTTAATTCTTTTTGAAATGCTTGGTAGAATTCACCTGTGAAGTCGTCTGGTCCTGGACTTTTCTTTGCTGGGAGATTTTTGATGATGGATTCAATCTCCTTAAATGTGATTGGTTTGTTAAGTTCTTGTATTTCTTGTAGCGTCAGTGTAGATTGGTTTTGTTTTTCTAGAAATTTGTCCATTTCATCTAGGTTTTCTAATTTGTTGGCATATAGTTTCTCATAATAGCCTCTTATGATTCTTTTTATTTCTGTGAGGTCATTTGTAACTTCCCCTCTTTCATTTCTGATTGTATTTATTTTCATCTTCTCTCTTTTTTTCTTTGTTAGTCTAGTGAGGGCTTTGTCAATTTTATTGGTCTTCTCAAAGAACCAGCTTTTGGTTTTGTTGATTTTCTCTATTGTTTTTCTGTTCTTTATTTTCATTTATTTCTGCTCTAATCTTTATTATTTCTTTCCTTCTTGGTTTGCTGTTCTTTTTCTAGTCTCTCTAGTTGTTCAGTTAAATCTTTGAGTTTAGCTCTTTCTTACTTTTTAATATAGGCATTTACGGCTATAAATTTCCCTCTCAAGGCTGCCTTCATTGTATCCCATAAGTTTTGATACATTGTGTTCTCATTTTTATTTGTGTCAATATATTTACTGATTTCACTTGCAGTTTCTTCTTTGACCCACCGATTATTTTAGAGTGTGTTGTTCAGTCTCCACACATTTGCAAAGTTACTTTTTTCCTGTCTGGTATTGATTTCTAGTTTCATTCCATTATGATCTGAGAAGGTGCTTTTATAATTTCAATCTTTTTATATTTATTGAGAGCTGAACTGTGACCTAACATGTGGTCTATCCTGGAAAAAGATCCATGGGTACTGGAGAAGAATATATAACCCTCTGAGTTTGGATGCAGTGTTCTGTATATGTCTGTTAGGTCTAACTTGTTTATCATATTGTTCAAGTTCTCTATTTCCTTGTTGATCTTCTGTTTAGTTGTTCTATCTAATGATGTGAGTGGGGTGTTGAAGTCTCCAACGATTATTGTAGAAATGTCTATTTCTCCCTTCAGTTTCGCCAGAGTTTGTCTCACATATTTTGGGGCACCCTGGTTAAGTGCATAGATATTTATGACTGTTATATCTTCCTGGTGGATCATCCCTTTTATTAATATATAATGGCCTTCTGTATCTCTTAAAACTTTTTTGCATTTAAAGTCTGCTTTGTCTGATATTAGTATAGCTACCCCTGCTCTTTTCTGGTTATTATGCGTGTGGGGTATCTTTTTCCAACCTTTCACTTTCAGCCGGTTTGTATCCCTGGGTCTAAGATGAGTTTCTTGTAAGCAGCATATGGATGGCTCATGTTTTTTTTATCCATTCTATCAGCCTGTATCTTTTGATTGGGGAGTTTAATCCATTCACATTCAATGATATTACTGTAAATGCACTATTTACTTCCTCCATTTTATTCTTTGGTTTTCATATGTCATCTTGTTTTTGTCTCTCTTTTTACTCTTTTGGTTATCCTTTCTGCTCTTCTTTCTTCTATACTCTCCTCCAAGCCTCTCTCTCCTGTCTTTTTCTTTCAGGTTCTAAGGCTTCCTTTAATATTTCCTGCAAAAGTAGGTTCTTTCTTACAAACTCTCTTAGTTTCTGTTTGTGAATATTTTATACTCACCTTCATACTTGAAGGACAGTTTTGCTGGATAAAGAGTTCTTGGCTGGCAATTTTTCTCTTTCAGTTTCCTAATTGTATCATACCACTGTCTCCTCGCCTCCATGGTTTCTGAAGAGAAATCTGCACTAAGTCTTACTGGATGTCCCTTGTACGTGATCGTTTGCTTCTCTCTTGCTGCTCTGAGAATTTTCTCTTTATCTTTGAAATTTGACATTCTGAGTAGTATGTGTCTTGGTGTCGGTCTATTTGAATTTATTCTCATCAGGGTACGGTGTGCTTCTTGGACATGTAAGTTCATTTCTTTCGTGAGAGTTGGGAAATTTTCAGCCATTATTTCCTCAAATACCCTTTCTTCCCCTTTTTCCTTCTTGTCCCTTCTGGAACTCCCATGACATATATGTTCTTGCGTTTTGTGTTGTCATTCAACTCTCTGAGCCCCTGCTCAATTTTTTCCATTCTTTTCTCTCTCTGTTCTTTTCTCTCTTCAATTTTAGCTGCTCTGTCTTCAGTATCACTTATTCTTTCTTCTGTCATTTTGTGTCTGCTGTTGTATGCCTCAAATGTGTTTTTGACCTCACCTATTGTGTCTTTCATTCCCATGATCTGCGTTACTTTTCTGTTCAGGATTGCAAATTCTTCTTTGCGTTCGCTCAATGTCTTCTTGATGTCATTGATCTCTTTAACTAAATTGTCTTTCAACTCATTAATTTGATTTTGGAAATTTGTGCTCATCTCACTGATTAGCTCTCTTAAATTCTGCATCTCTTCTGGGACTTTGATGTATTCCTTTTCTTGGGCCATGTCTTCTATTTTCTTAGTATGGCTTGTAATTTTTTGCTGGTGTTTAGGCATCTGGTTAAGATGTAGTTTACTCAGATGCTCAATCTCTTTCTCTTTTATAGGGATTTAATGGCAGGAGGCTGTGAGTTACTACAGCTCTTTGATTTTTGGCTCAATGTGGATGGTTAGGATTGTCCTGCTGGTTGCTCAAAACTGGGCACTTGACCCAGTAATTGGTTGTAGAATCGCTTCCCAGGGCCTTGGGCAGGGAGGCTACAGCACCAGGAAAAACCTCTCCTACTTATGTTTAATTTTCTTATGTGCACTCCCTTTGTCTGCCAGGAGATGGCGCTCTTTGGCAGTTCTCCAGTCTTCTCTGGCAGTCCCCTCCCTTTTCCCAGCTAGGAACTATTTCCACTCCCCTCTGAGTTCTCAACAATCAGTCCCTGTTAGTAGAGGAGGAGTTTGGGAGTTTTGTATATCTTTATACAAACAATGGTGCAGCCCCACCCAGCCTGGAAGGGCACTCGGGACCTGGCAGACCAAACCTGCGAGTCAAAAGCCCAGTCAGCCCCAGGCTCTGTCTCCCCTCTCCTGTGGAGTCCTCAAGAATTGGTCCAGGCTAGAAGAGAGGGAGATTGCGAGGGTCGGAGTTCTCCAGTCCTTTGCTAGTTCCCAAGGCAAAGCACCATGTGGTCCCACCCTGCCTGGAAGGGCCCGTGTGGCACCACAGCCCAAATTTGCAGGTCATAACCTTAGCCTTAGGCTGTATCCCTCTTTCTCCCCTTTCCTGAGGTGGTAGATCCCTGGAGCCCCCTTTGTCTGTAGTCGCAGGCCCTGAGGCCAAGGCCCGAGAATTCTAAAGAGTCTTTAGTGTGGGGGAGGGTGCCGGCGGCAGCAGCCGCTGCTGGTTCCAACTCACTCTTTTGTCCCTCTCTCCTCTGGGTGGTGTGCAGCCTTCATCTGCTGTCCTAAACCCTAGAAGATCTTTTTCGGGGCTGTTTCAACCTGTCCTTTAGCTATTTTTCTGGAGAAGAAATTCCTGTGTCTTACTAGTCTGCCATCTTCCCAGAAGTCATGACTTTTTAAAATATGTTCATATGTTTATATGTTTTATGATTTTTTATTTTTGGGGGTTTTTTTTTGGCTTATATTTGAAATATCTTTATTTTGGCCTTACTCTTAAAAACTATTTTTCATAATGTAATGCAAAAGGCACAAAATTCAACAGATGCAGAAGGGTATACTCTGAAAGGTAAATATGTATTTTATCCTGGTTTCTTTGGATCTCGTTCCTAGAAGCAATCAGGGTTAACAAGTTCACAGTTTTCCTTACCGAAATAGTATGTGTGTGTGTGTGTGTGTGTATAAGGGAAAAAAAAAAAAAAATATATATATATATATATAATATATATATGGCTTTTATGTGTATATGTATATGCATATGAGTCTTTCTGTGTATATGTATAGATACATAATATGTACCTATATTTTAACACTAAATATCAGCATTCTATATTATTCCCATCCTTGCATCTTTTCTTTACCTTTTCATTTTGAGTTAATTTTAGATTCACATGCAGTTGTAAGAAATAAAGTGTGCTTGTGCAGGTTTGCTTAAAATCCTCCCTGTATAAATCAATCCGTTAGGTTTTCTGTTGGGGTGAGTTTAGTAAAAAAAAAAAACGCTGCAAGCTCTGCAATTTCTTCTTCATGTCAAATTTCTCCTACCAAATGATGTTCTACTGCTCTAGCTCAGCACGAGGAGGTAGCAAACAGCTTCAGTGGTCATCTGTCTGGCTTTGGTTTAGTGAAATTTTGGTATAATTAGTGACTGGAAAACATGTATGGCATGTCCCTCGAAAGAAGAAAAAACATAGTTTAATTCCCAATGTGTACCTCTGAAAGTTTTTGTAAGTAAAAATAAAAACCTGTACTGACTTTCCATTTGGCTGTTCTGGTTTTAAAGGATAAGCATACATGTTATGTTTTTCTGTACTGTGTTGCTTACTAAGAAACACTTTTGTACTATGAATAAAAATCCAATGTGTTTTGCAAGAAAAAAAAAAAAAAAAGAAATAATACAGAACAATCCCCTGTATCTTTCAACAAGTTTTCCCTAGTAGTAACATCTTATATAACTATATCATAATACTCCAACCAGGAAACTGGCATTGATACCATCCACCAATTACTTTCAGATTTCAGCAGAAAGCATTCACTTGTGTACCAAGTGTGAATTTAGTTATGCAAGGCCATTTTAAACATGACTAATTCAACTGGCTTGAGTTTCAAAAATTGAAATGAAAAGGATGAATTTTATGGTATTGGGAAGTCTAGATTTGTGTTCCATTTTGTTGTTGGGTTGATTAACTTTAGGCCTATACCTATTCTTAAAGGAAGATAATGTAGTGTGTCATTCCAAGTACATGTATGGGTATGGATATTTTTCAAAATATGCGCTCTTTCAAATTCAATGATTAAAAAATCTCAGCTACCTTAGATTATGCCAAGGGTCTAAAAATTATTGATAGCTTTCTGAAAGTCTTTAAATGAAGCAATCAAATTTGAATTTTAATCAAAACAATACAAGCTGTGGACAATTATGTAAATGGATCACTGCCAAGCCAATCAGTTCTTATTTTTTAAACCTCAAAATACAACTTGTGAAGAAGAGAGATAGAAATATCCTTATTATTCATGATTTCTTGCACCGCAACACAACTGGAAAATATGTCTGATACTATTTCTGAAATTGTTTGAATGTTAGACCTACTATATCTAATATTAGAGTGTTTTATGTAACTATGTCTTCAATGTTCATAAGATCATAGCCCTAGCTATAATTGCAAAGAGACACATTGAATCCGTGTGTCTATGGTGTATTGCAGCCAATTAATCCAATACTGCATTATTTTAGATTGAATCATATCCCCTACAAAGGTATGTTCAAGTCCTAAACCCCAGTCTTATGGGTGTGAACTTAAGATCTTCAAAGGTCTTATTGAGATGAGGCCAAACTGGATCAGGGTAGCCTTAATCTATATGACTAGAGTTCTTATAAGAAGAGGAAATCTAGAAAGAGGCACAGACAAGTGAGCAGAAGTGGAAGCCCCAGGAAGAGATCAGAGGAGACAGACAGATGGCCATGTGATGGAGGCAGAGATTGATTGGCAGCATTCCACCACCAAAATGCCACAGGTTTTGAGAAAGCAGGTCCTGCTAACACCTTCATTTGGAGTTCTAGATTCCAAAATTATGAGACCAAAAAATTCCTGTTCTTAAGCCAACCAGTCAGTGATATTTGTCATAGGAGCCTTGGCAAACTAAGACATGCATAATGTACATGTCCTTGTCATTTACTTTACTCTAACATTGTTCTGCTAGTATCTATGCTTCTATGGTGGCATAGAAAAAGGAAAAACTTGTCAGAGAAGGGCAGAGAAAGTAGGAGATGACCTGGTGGTGTCACCATGGGCACTATATTGCAACTTTTGAAGAGAGAATAGTTTATATAATTGAGGGAAAGCAGATCTTTGGCTGAGATTTTTCCTTATGAGTTTAAATGTCTTTTTATAATTATAAATTTCTATTTAAACAAAATAGAAATTTAACAAAGCAGTGCTGAGTGCACTTTTCATAAGCTTGCATTTATGTGATTTGCATAAATCTATGGAGATTCCAAAATCCATTCTGTCAATTTGCAATTTGAACTCATGCATATTTGCACTGTCTTAATAACCCCCACCCCAATTTCAAACGGATGGTTAGGAACTGGATTATCGTTTGGAGATAAGAAGTAACAAACAAGAGTACCATATTCTGCTTTGGGCAGAACCATAAGAAGGTCGTGGGGCATCATGTGGCTATTCTTCAGAGGGGACTTTAGCCTACTTGTCTCTGGTGGAAATTAGGATGGGTAACGACTTCAGAAAGCACAGTGGTTTCTTATCCATGATAAATTAATTAAATGGCTTAGAACAAATTCCAAATGAAACTCAAGAATTAACCATCCAAGACAACTGGCATTTCAGTCACACAGGATGCAGGGCAGGGCAGGCAATGCAATTTTACTGAAAGGCCAAGAGCATATCCATCCAGGAACATCTGGGTGCCTGCTTTCCTGAAGAAAAGCTTCCATGGGCTTTGGCTGAGCAGAAGCAGAGACGTTTTATTGGACTATGAAGAGAGAAGAGAAGAATTCATTCTAAAGAGGAGCTGTCTTGGCTCCTGGAAGAAGAATGCAGTTAGAAATAGAAGGGTGATCCCCTCCTGGGCTTGGCCCCTTGGTTTGTTTTTCTATTTTTTATTATTTATTTTTTAGAAGTACTGGGGATTGAACCTGGGACCTCGTATATGCAACGCAGGCTCACAACCACTGAGCTACACCCACTCTATGACACCGTGTTTGAATGTGTCAGTTCAAATGAGGAAACCTTACCCCACTCCTCTCCAGGATTCTTGATTTCTGGAATCCCAATTCCAGGTAGAGAGCTGTTCACTTTCTGTGTGTCTTTTTACTTGCTCTCTATAATTGCTATAACAGTGTTTCACAACAAAAACAAAAGACATTTAAAAAGAGTAGATGCTTAAGAAGCTTTGCTGGGCCATTTATCATCCATGGGCTACAGTTTGGGGATGGTCAACAGCTGGGACTAAGAGATAATTATGCAGCTTCTGTTTCATCTAATTCTCTTCCCTTTCCCACTAAGTTAAGGTGAAAACAGTTTTCATGGGGTTTAATTGTGTCTGCTGGCATATGAATCACTCAAAGTCTTAGAAAATCAGCAGCATTCATCATCTGAAGCTGATTATCTAACAAAAAAAGGCAGAAGAAATTGTTTTTTAGGACTCAGCTTCTCTTTGTCACCTTGTTCTCTTTTTGGTAATAAGAGGTATTTTATCATCTTCTTTTCATTAAATATTTGTTAAGAGCTTGGTGTTGTGCCAAGTAAATCCAGGCATTCACCAGCCCTGAAGCACCGAAGCTCACATGTAAAAGGCCACAGTGATATAAATGACAAATAGAGACAAAATGCAGGAAAGACTGCAGGGTACCAGAACGTCACCCAGAGCAGAGCATTTTAGTCTAATGGCCAGGGCCAACCTCATGAAATAATTTGAAAGAACATTTAATCTAGCTGGCTGAGATCGGGGAGGTTGTTTGATCTTTCCCAGATTTGTAGGCAGGAGAAGGAGGAAGGTGCCAGCAGATTAGAAAACTTGTGTGAAATGGAGAAATTCCTAGAAACACAGAAGCTACTGATTCAAGAAGAAGTAGATGATCTCAACAGACCAAAAATAAGTAAAAAGAGTGAATCAGTCATCCAAACTTCCCAAGAAAGAAAAGCCCAAGACCAGACAGCTTTCCTTGTGAATTTTACCAAACTTTGCAAGAAGAATTAAATAACAATCATGCTCAAAGTCTTCCTAAAAATGGAGCACTCATTCTGTGAGGCCAATATCACCCTCATAACAAAGCCAGATAAAGATTCAACAAGAAAAGAAAATTGTAGACCCATGTTCCTCATGGAGATAGATGCAAAAATCCTCAGCAAATCCTTGCCAAACTGAATCCAACAGCACATTAAAAGAATTATATACCATGTTCAAGATGAGAAAAATGGAAAATGGCAAGTGTTTGATTGGATGTAAAGAAATGGGAACACTCATATATTGCTGTTGGGAATGTAAAATTAAAATGTTGGGGTTCATATGGAAAACAGTTTGGTGGTTCCTCAGAAAGTTAAGTATAGAATTGTCCTATGACCCAGCAATCTCACTCTGTGTACATATATATCCAAAAGAATTGAAAGCAAGGATTTGAACAGATATCTGCACTCCAGTGTCATCGTGATATTATTCACAATTCATGAGATGGAAGCAGCCCAAGTGTCTATTAAGAGATGAATGGTTAAAAAATATGTGGTATGTACATATAATGGAATACTACTCAGCTTTAAAAAGGAATGAAGTTCTGATACTTGCTGTAACATGGATGAACCTTGAAGACATCAGGTGGCATGAAATAAGTCAGGCACAAATGGACAAATATTGTATAATTTCAGTTATTCTAATTATTTCATATCATTGATATGAAATAATTTCAATTATCACATGAAATAATATTGATGTGAAATAATTAGAATAAGCAAATTCATAGAGTCAGAAGCTAGAATGCAGGTTCCAAAGGGCTGAGGTGAAAGTAGGGAATGGGGAGTTATTTGATGCTTAATTGGTACAGAGTTTCCGTTTGGGATAATGGAAAAAGTTTTGGTAATGGATGGTGGTGATGGTAACACAGCATTGTAATGTAATTAACACCACTGATTTATATATTTGGATGTGGCTAAAGGGGAAATTTTAGGTTGTAAATAGGTTTTTAGAATAAAAATTTTCAAAAAACCATAGGGACACACAGTGAACCCTAATGTAAAATATGGACTATAGTTAATTGTAGAATTTTACTAATATTGTTTCATCAATTGCAATAAAGTTCCCACACATATGCAAAGTATTAATAATGGGGAAAACAAAGAACAAAACCCTCCTAGGTTAGCAAGTCGGTATACCAAACAGAATGCAGAAGAATCAATCCAAAATTGACCTATCTCATTTAAAATTACTTAGTCAAGGAACGTGTGTGTCCAAACTGAAATGACACTAGAATGGTAAAAAGACGGGATGAAAAGAATAGAATCATAGTGCGCACATGCTAAAAAGAGTCAGATTTCCTAATTCTGCCCCATTATTCCGTAGACGTTTAGCTAGCATTTATCCCCTTCATCTCAGAACTAAAAGTTTGTTGAGAGCATTTGCTGCTCCAGGCACTGTTGGCATTCCTTAAATAGCTCTTTTCCAGGGGAAGAAACTTCCACACAGAGAGTTTAATGGACTTGCTCCCGGTCACGTAGGGAGTAGGGAAGCTTAGATTAGACCCAGGACATCTGACTGCAGAGCTCTGTCATAGGCACCACCCAGCACTGCCTTACTGCTCAGGAACCAGTCCTGAGATGAGACCAAATGTCCAACTGGACCCTGTAATAAGTGACAAATCTCCATCAAACCCGGGACCTCTGATGTGACACTCCCAATGTCACTTAAGGAGAGGAAAGGGTAGAATAATCATCAGGCATTGTGCTAAATCATTTACATCCATTGCCTCATTTAATCACACAACCCTTACTTTGAACAAGTGATCCCCTGTTTTGCAGATCAATTAACTGTGGCTCAAAGATGTCAAGTACCATGTCTAAGGGCATACAATTAGCAAGTAGCTGGTCCAAGATTCCAAAACCATTTTCTTTTCTACTATCCTTTTTCTTTTTTTCCTGTTTTTCTTTTTTTAGGTGGTATCAGGGATTGAACCCAGGACCTCATATATGGGGAGCAGGCGCTCAACCACTGAGCTACAACCACTCCCCAATGAGAGTTGGTTTTTTCATTTGTTTGTTTTTAGGAGGCACGGCAGATGGAACTGTGGACCTCATGCAATGGCAGCTCCCCTACCCTAGCGTTTTGGAAGAAACAAATATAGGATGCTATATGAGTTTTTATTTTAACACCCATGGGTGATGCTAATCAAACACCTGCTAGAATCAAAGGCGAGCATGTCACTCAGATGTCGCAGTAGCGCCAGGTGACCTTGCAAGAGGCCTCTCACTGCTCTGTGGGCATTCTCTCAACAAATGTGCATTTGAGTTCATTCTGGAGACAAGACACTGGGCCAGTCCTTTTAGTTCTTAGATGAAGGGGATACAGCTGCTGCTGCTGGCATCAGGGAGCTTCCATTCTAGTGGAAAAGGCATATGGGCACAAATCATTGTGCTGGATTTGAGGTATGCACTACAAGTGCTGAGAAAGGAGATCAGAGCATCCTGTGGAGGCGTGGAGCTAGGTTCCCCTGAAGCAGCCAACACAAGCCAGGTGATTAAGAAACAGATGTTTTAATGTGTTGAGAAGAGGAAAATGTGGTCCAATCAGGGGAAGGATGACCAAATGTTAGCATCTCCCATGTGCCAAACTGGTTTGCTTAGGAAGCCATGACTAGGCATCCAAAGGAGATGGGCCATAAGTGTGCCACCTAACCAATCATGTCATTTTGTGAGGAGAAATCCTGCTCCTGGCTATGCATGAGATTGTGGTGAGAAGTAATAAGGTCGTCCATGGAGCCCCAACCCAAGGCCTGTTGCCCAGTGGGCTCGCAATGGTCCCCCTGGCTCTCAGCCACTGGCCTTCCATGGTTAGATGTGCTCCGTGGAGGTAGCATTTGGAAATTCCAAGCATTGAGAATATCGGTTTACTTCTAGATTTATTTTTTGTATTGCCCTGAATGGCATTTTTCAAAATGCGCTTTGGAAAATTGTTAATTCGTCTTTTGAGAAATCCGTTCGTGCATCATCTTTTATAGAAAAATAATGATGTGGCTGGGCCATTATTTCATGGAACTATTTAACAACTTGAAGTTGTAAGAAGGTATGAGCAGGGTTTGCATGTTTTAAAAGTAAAAGTATACAGTAAAAACAATGAGAGAGAAAAGTACACAATTTGATGATTAAGACAACCTATCTTAGAAACTTGTTCTGGAAACAACCAAAATTACATTGGCAAAACAAATTTTGGCACATCTTAGAACCGAAATGTTATACTGGCACTGAAAAATCATGGTTTTGATGAGACTTAATAGCATGGGAAAGTTCTCACTGTGTAATATGAAATTAAAAAAATATAATTTTATGAATATAGACTAGAAGTAAATTTATCAGAATATTCTTGGCTATTTTTAGGAATTATAATCAGAAGTGATTTTTTAAAATTGTCTTCATATTTTCTTCATGTCTTATATTTCATACAATGAGCATATTTTATAAACTGAAAAACAAAAACCCAAATGTCAAACAGAACTAAATGGGGAACAGTTAAGTGTAGTGACATACATTCAAAATCTTTTTTTTTTTTTTGCATAAAACTTGCTTGTATTAAAAAAAATAATAAGAGATGAAGTAATCTCACCAAAGCAGTCTGTTGTTTCAGATTTTCCTTGACTTTTTAAATTCTGAATTATCAAAGAAGGTATCCATCTCATTCCATTCAGTTGTGATTTTTTTTCCTCTTAATATTTTGTGTTACACTCTGGCCCAATTCCTAGTGAAATAATTTTTATTTAGAATTGGGCTTTCACTTGGATGACATTTTCTACACAATTCTTTTTATGAAATTCGCCCTTCATGGCAATGCCCTTTGGTTTATTTGGGGAGAAATAAAGAGGTATTGGGATTGAGATTTGATGATTACATCAGTGTGTTATTAGCTCAGCTCATCAAGAAATATCACTGGTTATGTGGTTGATATACCTGGTAATTGGATACAAATATTCAAAAATGGTCTCTTACTGTTTGAATCTAATGAAATTGATTCAGTGTAAGTGTGATAAGTAAGGGCACTGGATTTTTCTATTAAGTGTTTAAAAAGAGTAAAATAACTATTTTATTGTGTGCTTTGTTTATTTTAAGTAACAATATATTTCTGCATTTTAAAATAAACAAATAAAGCATATACATATATACGCATGTGTATCCATATATCTATGTATACATGTATGTATGTGTCTGTATATATATCTCTATATACGTGTATATGTCCTACTAAGAGTCTATGGTACAAGGAATGCTCTTACAGTTTAAATAGGGAGCTTAATTGCTACAAATTTCAAATAGGTACACTAAAGAAACAGCCAATTTAGCATGCAAATTCCTAAATTGAATTGTATGAGCAGATGCTTGGCTTAAAGCAACTTGTCTGAGCTGTTGATGTGGCTTATAAATAAATTAATTCTCAGCCAAGGTGCCTATTTGTTTTTGGAAGCATTAAATTTCACTGGTGACTTAAGTTACTCCTTTCAAATTAGATTATAAGTTTGATTTTGGTGTCTTGTAACTTCCTAAGATGATTGGGGTTTTCAAAGTAGGGTGAGTATTCCCCAGGAGGTCAACAAGACAAGCTATTGGGGTGTAGAAAGAAAACTTTAGAGCTTCTATTTATGTTTCTTTGATCTTATATATACACATAAGCAGTTATATACATACATACATATATGTACATATATAATCTATACATAAATAATAAAATTGCATGAGCTAGTGGTGCATATTTAATTTTTTAAAAACCTTAAGCAATCAAAAAATTAGATACTGCCGCTTTAGCCTATGGGTTTGAGATTCAGTATACGGGGATATGGGATTTAAATAGCATAAATTGAAGCAAGGGGGAAAAGGGTTTCCTAGGAAAAAAGCTCCAAAACAAAGGGAGAACGAATTGCAAAAGTAGCTTCGTATTTTTCCTCTTTTTCAGAGGATCTTGGGCCCAGATGGGATACAATACATTTACAAATGTTTTGAGGCTACCCTTTTCCAGTCCTATCTCAGGTCTCTGGAAAGGAGGGGTGATAGCATAGTATTCCTTGTCTCCACACTTTGAATTAAACATGCTAGAAATACATTGGCAGATACAGTGGTTTGTCATCCTATACTAAAATATACTATACCACTCTTCCATTTCAAAATAAATCATTATATGGTAGGGGCACGTGGAAATGCTTTAGGATGGTAGAAATGTTCCACATCTTTTTTTTTTTTCTTAAGGAGGTACTGGAGATTGAACTCAGGACCTCATATATGGGAAACAGGTGCTCAACCATTGAGCTACATCTGCTCCCGCATATCTTTTTTCAGATTGTGTTCACACAGCAAATACAATGATCAAAACGCATCAAACTGAACACCTAAAACCTATATATTTTATTTTTATGTTTTTGTTATATTTTTTATTGTATCTTTTATACCTAAATATAAACTTTTTTTTAAAAGTTGGAAATTTTCAAAAGAATTAATGAACAACACAGTTGTTTTAATGATTGATCTTACTAGTAATAAAAAAATTCTTTAAATATATCGTTATAATAGTCTGATGATATTATCTCATAATCTGTAACAAATGTTCCACAATGGTGTGGTGTGTAGTGTGTTGCATGGAAATTCTACACATGTGCATGATTGTTTTGTAAGTTCATACCTTCTGTAATAAAAAAAAAATTTTTTTTAAGGAGAGGGAAATATAAACATTACATAAAATAAACTGCTTAATCACAAAATTTGATGTAAAATGAGCATATTAATTGGAATGATAGTCAATTAAATATTGGCTTAACAGTGAAAAAATATATTGTTATATTACCTGGAAAACATCAAAGTGGAATAGCAATGCTCTAAAGTTCTTATGGCTCTCCTTCTAGTTTTTCCCAAGCTTCTCTTTGGTACATTTGATGTGGATATACTGTGCTTAGGGCCGTGACGAAGGTGCCACTCTCTGGTGTGGTGGCAGGAATGAGCATTTGGAGCCCAGAGTCCTGGCTTCCCCGTGGCCTTACTACCTTGGAGATTCAGTCAACTTCCTTGGGGCTTTGTGTTTTTCATTTGTTAAACACATTTCAATGTGCTACAAAAATACTGATGGTTTTATTGTTATTTCTTACTTAGACCATCATGCTGGCATATTGGATTGAGCATGTTCTAAAAGGGAGTTCTGTGGGGAGCGGATGTAGCTCAAATAGTTGAGCTCCTGCTTCCCATGTAGAGGTCCTGGGTTCGATCCCTGGTACCTCCTAAAAACAAAACAAGCAAACAAATGAAAAAACCAACTCTCATTGTGAGGCAGATGTAGCTCAGTGGTTGTGTGCCTGCTTCCCATGTACAAGGTCCTGGATTCAATCCCTGGTACCTCCTAAAAAAGGGGGAGGTGGGGTGGGGGAGTTCTGAGAAGCAAGCATATGTGAAGAGGAAGAACGCAGAAGGAGATATTCTATGAGGATTTGGGGAGATGGCCCTGAGAGGGGTATCATAGCCATATATACATTTTTGAAAGACATTAGGTGGAAGAGGGATTAGACCACCTTCTCATAACCTCAGAAGGAAGGCATTGGGCATCTGGAGAAAGCTACCAACAATCATATGCAAGGTTCTGGAATGGTCCAGAAATGAAAGAGAGAACCTCAGGAGACAAGGAGTTTCCCTTCTCTGTGAATTCCGAGTAGATTGTAATTGACCATTTGGGGGAATGTTTTGCAGGATATTCTTCAAACAACAGATCTAGGTGGAGGAACTGTTCAGATGACCTTTAAAATCTCTTTCAGCTCTGAGAATAAGTGTAAGGAATGGTTATGGGATAGATGGGATTGCAGGGTGCCTACCTCATACTGGATTCTGATGACTCTGTTGAAAATACTCCATGACCCTTTGGAGGTTTTATAGTGAGGTAACCTTGAGTGTTTAACAAAAGGACACGGGTCTGTTTGAGATGTGCAGGTAAGAGGAAAATGAAGTGAAGACGAGATGAAGGGATATGGAGGTCTAAGGTTTGGCTGGAGAATGCTGGATGGGTATCCATTAGTTAGGCAGAGGACTGCATCCCCAAACAGAGTTAAAAACAACAGGATTCCAAACTTTGGGCTAGAAAAAAGAATGTTTTGAACAAACCAGGAAGTTGGGAAACACAAGTTAGAAATGAGGCCTACTTTGTCTTTCTAATTTATTTGTATTGATATTTTGTATAGATGGTGTCAAACAATATGTAGTATCTTTTGTCTAGTTTCTTTCACTTTAGTATATTTCCTATTTTGTTTACCCTTAATGGAAGATTATTAATAGATCACTATCCATATTTTGCTTTGGTTTTATTTTTTGCCTGATATTAACATCTTGGAACATTAATGTACATTTGTTCAGTTTCAAAGATAAACTGTCTTATATATGCAATATTCCCCATACTCATATTTCACATGAGGTTTTGCTATTCTTTATAGTCCCATGTTACATTTTTTAGTTTTCCTTCTAGTAATATATATGACCTTAGACTTTCCTTTTCAACCACTGTCATACTCATATATTAGCTCTGCTGGATACACATAGAAACATTATGATGTGCTTTCACCATTTCTATTCATTTCCAAAGTATTATGAACAACCTTTTTGTACCAATTCTTCACAGATTAACCCTCAGCTTTTCATTCTCTAACCGTATTCTATTTTCTGGTGACCTATAGTCTAATTTTTAACTCTATGAGTTTACACAATATATTTAGTTCATAATAGTGCAGTCATACAGTATTTGTCTTTTTGTGTCTGGCTTGCTTCACTCAACATAAGTCCTCCAGGTTCGTCCATATTGTCATATGCTTCATGACTTCAAGAATCAAGGCCTACATTAGAGACTATGTGCATGACTATTTTACAAGGTAATAGGCGAAAGCAAAGGAAGAGGGCTTAACACAGTGATTAAATTATTCCACCCCGATTTGCCTGTCACTGCTGAGTGTGCCCTCTCATTGTTGTGTCCTGTTTGTCCCAGAGACACTTTGGGGTGACCAGCTGTCCCAGTTTGCCTCAGACTGAGGGGATTCAGTTTTAAAACCGGGACAAGTTGCTCACCTTAACTTTGGTCAAAGTAATGCTACCAAGGCGTGACTCCATCTCTGGGACTAGAAAAACAAGCTACTCTTCTTTCTGTGCTCATCGTGGGTGAACAGCATCCTAGACCCAAGACAACAAATATGGTAATATATCTTCCCAGTTGTTAATTTTATAACTTGCCTTACCCTCGTTCATAAGAATCCATCACTTCTCATTTTAAAAGAAATGTCTTGGGAACAAATGTGGCTCAAGCTTGAGCTCTGGCTTCCCACATACGAGGTCCTGGGTTCAATCCCTGGCCCTGGTACCTCAGAAAAAAAAATTTCTTGACAGACATCGTGATGTGACATTTTAGTTGAATGCTCTCTGAGCAAATGTCACAGCTCATCATTGCGAGTTTTGTAAATATGGCCCTTATGCATGTTGCTATGCCTAGTAGTTATTTCCTGGTGAAAGGAAAGGAGCTATATAAATTCAACAATAGTCGCAGCAACAACAACAAAATAATAATAAAATGTCAGACAGTTATTTAGAGGGCTAATACTTTTGGCTGAGCACAGCAATTGGAGGTTAGGAATATCCTTTTCTCATTTTCATACTATCTGTATAGTCATTTAGGCTGCATTTTAGAGGGACTGAACAGGAGTTCACCAGAGTAAGAAATCAGAAACTTTGGTAAAATGCTACCCAAGTGCCTTTTGTGGAAGGCATTGCTTATTTATTCTCTCAATTTAGCAATCCTCTCCTATATAATCAGGGTTCTCTAGGGAAACAGAAGCAACAGGAGATATCTGTAAATAGCATGAGATTTTGTCAAATTCTTTCACGCATGCGTGGGGATGCACAAGTCCAAATTCTGCAAGGCAGGCTGCAAGCCAGGGCTCCAGTGAAGGTCCTTGATGAGCTCCCAGGAGACACGGACTGTCTTACACAAAGCTGGGAATTCTCTCTCTGAATGCCAAAATCACTTCCCCTTTTAAGGTCTTCAACTGATTGGATGATACGTCACTCATTGCAATCACCTTAGTTGATTGTAGTTGTAATCAGCCATCTATGCAATCAACTCACTGATGATTAAAGTCCATGAAATGCCCTTGTATTCCAGTTATCCCAGGGCTTGCTTGGCCAGGCAACTGGGCACCATTACCTGGCCGAGCTGACACATCAGGCTCACCATCACACCTAAATGCACCAACCAATTAGGAGGTGCTGGCCTGGCCAGGGAGAGAACGCTATAATAATCTTGTCCAAGTACATGCCCAGCCCTGAGCATCTGGCTCTGTTATCAGAAGAAAGTGGGACTGGGCTGGTCAGATAAAGTCACCAGCCATTCCAGAGGGTGCATGAAGACTATTCACATGGCTTTGGCAGGTGTCCACATAGCACTGTGATCTGTACAAAATAAGTTGGGAGAAAAGGAAAAATCAAGAGGAATGAAACACCCTGTCCTTACACCCAATGCCGGTCTAGATAGCTGCAGAGAGCAGTCTAGGTGGGCTGGGCTTGGGAGGATTCTGGCTCTACTCCTTAATCCTATTCTAGGGCTGTGAGCCATTTGTCACGAGAAAGCTTAACATGCCGCGTTCAGTAGTTGGCCCTCCCAGTCAATCATTTTCACCAAGATAACGATGACACCCAAAAATAAGGGATTGCTTATGTACAATTTGTCTACCAGTTGCCAACGCCTTTAAACAGGAAGGCACAGATGGAAACGTGGTTAGAGAGAGAAAATGTAGGCATGAAGGTGGACACCTTATATTGGATTAGCACAAGCATGATTGGACCCTCAGATGGATGCAGGGAAAAGCACCCATTCAGGACTTGGATGTAAACTTGGATATTACTTGGCATGTTGTAATGGGTTTTACACAGAGGTCTCTGCCTCAGCCCTCTCCCAATGCATCCTCCACCAGATGTCCATTAAAGTTTTAAAAATCCCACTCGAACAATTTAATTCCATTCCATTCAACTCAACAATCATTTATGGAGCACCTGCTGAGCCTGGGATACAGGCACCTTGCACCCCCACATTTCTCCTCAAGCCACATCTTCCAGCCTCATCTCTATACTTGGCTTCCAAGCTGAATGAGCACATCCTTCTGCAGTAATCCCTGCCCTACCTCCCTGTCTCCATACCTGTGCTCAACCTGCTCTCTCCCCAGTATACCTCCTCATTCTATCTGCTCAGCTCTCAGGGCTGAATTGTTACCAAGTCAGGCCAGAGGGATGAAATGACTAAAAGGAAACTGTGACTAGAACACTGAAGCCTTAAAATTCAAATGGCACAGAGAGCAGAATCAACAGGTAGAGAGGGATGACTAAACAATCTCCAGATGGAACTCCCTCAGTGCTCTCTCGCTCGCTCTCTCTCTCTCTCTCTCTCTCTCTCACACACACACACACACACACACACATACTCATGGAAGTCAAAGAGGAAATTAAGACAGAAAACTTTTTTTTTTTTATATATATATATATTTTTTTATTTTACCGGAAGGTCCCGGGGATCGAACCCAGGTCCCTCCATATGGCAGACGGACGCCCAACCATTTGAGCCACATCCGCCCCCAAGACAGAAAACTGAAGTCACTGAAGAAAATTTCCTTAATTAAGATAGCATTGGGGGAACAGACAGAAACCCTAGTGGTTTTTATGCTTTTACAAGTGGAACACAGACTGTTGGGGAGGGAACTAATTTAAGAAAGCCACTTCACCATACTTATTATTGAACCTCAGAAATTAGAGAGGGCGGTTGCTAGAGTTGTCTGCTTTCCTGGATATACAAGAGTTATTTGCCTAAAGACAGGAAAGATGGGGATATTGTTTATCTTCCTTGTCTTCCTCTGGAGAACCAGGACCTCCAGCCCTGGAAGCCTTGGCCCTTTGCTTTAGTTGTCCCTTAGTTTACTCCCACCCACCCCCCATGGCTCCCCAAAGGGGTCAGAGCTCTTTTTGAAACAGAGGACTCACCAAGTGGTATTTGTGTCTAAAAATGTGGCAATCTCTTTTGTCAGGCAATTAATGGGCCTTGTCAAGTCAAGAGGGAAGCAAGTTCTTGGCAACTTCACAAATTTGGCTTTAGACGAATGTCATTTTACTTTTGTTTGTCTTCCTTAAACCTTGTCAACAGGGCATGGAGCCATAGAGAGAGACAAACATTCCTGAGCCAGAAGGTTGACAGTTCTTCACTGGAAGGACACATGCTGAAAAATCATACTTGCCACATAGAGTACCACAACTTTGTCAATATTACCCAATTTGAGATATGTGTTGAGTGGTAATTCTGTATTAATAATGCTAGGTGAGGGAGTGCATACACACTCCTAAAAAGGAGAAGGCATTGTGGACTGGGACTTTCAGAGTTTGAACCACAAGTAGGAATATTGGGATTTTTTTTTCAGGTTGGGAACTATTCTTCTGGGTGGTTCCAGTGAACAGGACTCTTTCTCTCAGTCCCTTACAGTCATTATTTCATATATTTTAAGACCAGAGTTTTAGAGGTTCAAAAAGAACTTGTTATAAATTTAAAATGTTTGTTTGTTGTTGTTGTTTTGCCTGCAGTTATGAATTTAAAATATGTTTTCTGGCTAAATTGCAAAGACTCATTTAACCATGAGTATTACAACTACATTCAGGTCTGTAGAAATGAGTCTAGATATTTGCTTTGGGGGATTTAAATCCGTAGGTAAAACATCTCGTTAAGAATGTATTTCATAGCTTCGCTAAAAAAACAACTAAGTGTCAAGCTGGGTGTGAACTTGACTAATTTTTGAAATTGCAGACTGGCTTGTTGCCTATATCTCAGTCCTATCCTAAGGAAAGTCTTCTAGAAGAACAAGTTTGGAAGCTGACAAAGGAATAGTTCTTAAATACTTGAATTGTGCTTTTGCAGGTGCTTTCCTAGGGAGGATTCTAAGAGCTGAGTGCAGGCAATAAGCAAATCACTGCTGGCCTGATAATTAAGTCTTTGGCAACTTCTGTGAGGTTTGGTTAGGCAGAAATGGTACCAAGGGACTTCTTTCAAATGCATAAATAGAGCAGCATATAATCAGGTAGACCAGATGTTTTCGTTTTCCAGCTGCTAAACAAACACCAAACAATGGGTTTGCCTAAACAATGGGAATTTATTGGCTCACTATTTTGAGGCTAGGAGAAATACAGAGTTGAGGTATGAACAAGGCAAAAATACTTTCTTCCCGAAAACTGAGGCATTCTGGGGCTGGCTGCCAGAAATCCTTGGTCCTTCTTTTTTGTTACAGGGCAGCCTCTCCAGTCTTTCTCCTCTGTGGCCTTCTCTATAAGGTCTCTGGTAATAGGATTAAGATCTATCTTGATTCAATTGGGCCACACCTTCAGTGAAGTAACCTCTTCAGAAGGTACTTTTTACCTACCAGAATGCAGACCAAGACCAAGAACATGTCCAAACCTGGGGTACGCAATTCAATCCACCACAGTAGAGAAGTGATCCCCCCCTGTTCAACTCATGTCAGGCAGATGTACCCTTCGGGGCCCAGGCTAGACAGATTGGGTTTGGGTTCCGCCCCCACAGGATTGCACAGAAAGCCGAGATCAAGTCATCCTGATGGGACTGCCATCAGTTCTTGCCTTATCTCAGTCTCTAGGATTCTGCCTCTGTCTTTGGGACCCTGCTATAGCCTTCGGGTGAATACTCTACCTGCCCTGTTATGCTTCCTGGTATTTCTGTTCTTCTGCACGTCATGTCTGGTCTCTTATTCACTGATTGCCCTGACCCGCCATCTGCATTTATGCCTGATAGACATTATTCATTCTCTTGACAAGTGTTTGTTGAGCATCTACTCAAGCCACACTCTGTGCAGGTGCTGGGTAGACAAACTAGGACTCACTGATTGCTCTTGGAGTTTACATCACTGTGGGAAATTCAGAGTCTTGCCTCTGACCTCCAGGAGCACTGCAAGCACTGACATGGAGTCTTGATACCTAAGTGGCTTCCAAGCCTAGTTCTAGTTCTCCAGCTTTATCATGCTCTGCACTGACCTGTGATTTCAAAGGCTTCCCCTGTTTTAAGGGCCCAACTTCTCATTGTAAAGGCTGTGGTGCAGATATCAAGATGAGTAACAAAGGAAAAAGAAAACTCCCCTCTCTTTCGGCCTTTGTTAGAACCATTAATGTATTTTATAGTTAAATTTATTAAAACTTTTTCTAGTGGTTTGGCAACCCATTCCTCAAAGGTGAGTGGTAATTAAACCTTGTTATCCAACACCCTGGTCCTTATTGTATCATGATTGTTAAAAAATTTGATAAGAGCTCACAAATTAATTCAAGTCCAGGGGAGGGGGAATCAGCCAATCACTTTGAGTGAGTCTTTGAGATTTCTGATGGTAGCTCTCTGTTCAGCTCTTCTCCAGAGAGTCCAGAGAAAGGGAAGTTATTTCACAAGCCAGGTTTCCTTTTTTTTTTTTTATTAGGAGGTACCGGGGATTGAACCCAGGACCTTGTACATGCAAAGCAGGCGCTCAACTACTGAGCTGCACCCGCTCCGTCAGGTTTCCATTTTGATGAGAAATGCCTCTCATTCTAGTACCAAGGTAGTGTCTGACCTCTTGTCACTGAGTTTCAAGAGGATTTATCGGAAACCCAGCATTTTCCATGTGGTTTCCATTTCAGTTTCCTTGCCTGTTTGACGTGAATGCGTTTTTCCAGTAATTGGCCGTGAGGTCATAGTGGTATTTGCCAGGATTCCTTCCAGTGTGGATTCATCCAAGTTGGTTATGTGCCCCTAATGGTGGTTCTGATTACATTGTTGTATCTGATTATTAACAATTCTTTCACTTTGGGCAGCTATACATTTAATCCCAGCACCTGTTTGAATTGCTACGAATTATGCATTGATGGGATTCAATAAGTTTTACTATGTCTTGTGTAAATACTTGGAAAGGAGTTCTTTTTTCAAACCAATCAACACCTAATAGTATTCTTTTGAACACATATGATTCTTTTCCATTTCTTCTCATTTTTTTCGTCTGTAGCTAAGAGTCTTAAAAATCCAAGTGACTCACTTTTTCACCAATGTTCATTACCTTTTTCTTTTTTTTTGGCAATTTCATTTTTAGAGCAGTTGTAGGTTTACAGAAAACTCATGCAGAAAGTTCAGAATTCCCATATAGCTGCCCAAACACACACAGTTTAACGTATTATTTGCATTTAGCAATTTACAATTGATGAACTAATATTATTATCATTATGTTATTAACCAAAGTCTCTAGTTTACATTAGGGATCACTCTTTGTGTTGTATGGTTCTATAGGTTTTTCTCCTTCTTTTTAAGCATTTTTTGTTTTGTTTTGGTTTTTATCTTAGTTTGCCACAGGGCTGCCAAAACAAAGTACCAGAAATGGGTTGGCTTTTACAATGGAAATTTTATTTGGGGTAAAAACTTACAGTTCCAAGGCCATGAAATGTCCAAATCAAGGTGCCATTAGAAATGTTTTCTCACCAAAGTCAGCTCCTAGTGATCCTGGCATCAGGTATATGGCAGGGCTCGTCTCCTCAGCCTTGAGCTACTCCATGGGCCCAGCCCCTGGGGACCTCTTTCTATGCCTCTGTGCTCTGCTGATTCCAGACTCCAGGACTTCTCTCAGCCTCTCGGGGCTTCTCTCCCTTTCTGCAGCTGTAGGCAAACCTGGTGTCCTCTCCCTAGTTTCTCCTTTCTCTCATATGGCAGGATCAAATGGCACCTTCCTTTCTTTATGTGTTCCTCTCTCTGTGTCTCCATTTATGTCAGACCCAGAAAGAGGGTGGAGACCCAACTTGGCTCACATCTCACCAACATAGTCCAATCAAAAGGCCTAAAGGGATCCTATCAAGTAATCTAATCAAAGTTCCCTTAACTGAGTTTAATGCAATCAAATGGTCTCACACCCACAGGAATGCATTAGTTAAAAAACATAATCACTTTTTGCAACTTACCAAATTCAAACTGTCACAGTCCTTGTAAGTGAATTCAAATTTGATGAAAGGAGATAAGGATTGCTCTGTACCTTATTGGGGTTTGTTTTAAAATTTGTGAATATTATGGGGGAAAAAATACACAAGGCTGCATATGTCCTTACTGCCTGGTGATGTGTGTGTGTGAATTTGTGTCTATGAGTGAGTATATGTGTGTTTCATTGAATTGGTAAGAACAAAAGGACTTCAAGGTAGGGGGAAGGGGAAGCATTGCCAAAGCTGGAAAGATGGTAAACATACAAGAGCGTGTTGTGAGGGCAATTCCATAAAGCAAACATCTTGAGAGATTTGTCTGAATTGGGAGGTGGTTTACTTTTCAATACTACAATGTTTCTCTTGTTGGTTAATTTCCATATATATGTATATATAAAAGGACAAAAATTTAAATTGTCCACTGTTTTAGGAAAATCCATATTTTTAAACCAACTCTGATGGATTCTTTCTTATTAGAATTGGATCTCAGCTTAGCCTCATTTAAAACAAGACTAGTAGGATTGTGAGGTTGGTGGGAATGAACAAGCCTCAATAGATTAATAAAAAACTGATAGCTCTTTCAGTTTCCATTATTCAACTTCTCCTAAGAATATAAAAGAAGGGAAGCGCCTGTGGCTCAATCAGTAGGGCTCCCGTTTGCCATATGGGAGGCCCCGGGTTCTGTTCCCGGGGCCTCCTGGTGAAGGCAAGCCCGCCCACACGGCGTGGTTAGCTGACCCAGCGAGCACAGGCAGCAAGGGGGGGATAAATGAATAAATAAATAAAATCTTTAAAAAAAAAAGAATATAAAAGATAAAAATCTCTAAGACATCCATAAATCCAAATCTCAAAATCCTGACCTCCCCTTCTAACTGCAGGTCTGAAATTCTCAGTCTTAGCTGGACCTTGTACTCCATATGGTTCTCAGAATACACTCCTCTCTCCCACTCCTCCAACCCGGTCTCATCAAGCTTTCTTTTCTCTGCCAATAGGCCACTATTTTTTTGCCCTCAATGACTTTTCAATTCTCTTACCCCATACCCAGTCCCCACTCTCACCCTAGCCTGTCATTTCTTTTTTCCCAGAGGACACATCACACTCTAATCTACTAAATTATTTATATGCTAATTTATTGCCATTCCACCACCCCTCTCAGATGCCCCACCTCATGAGAATGTGAGCTTATTATAGACGTCTATGTTTAGGGTTCCCAGATGTATCCCAAGAGTATAGAACAGTGTTTTTTATGCCTAGCAAGACTAATAAATATTCATTGAAAGACTGGACTTCTTGCAGTGTACTTGTTCTACTCTCTCCTAATGAATTACCCAGCTTTACAGCATAGTCAAGACCTAGCCCAGTGCCCCGAATGACAGTTGATAACTAAAGAGTCTGGAGACAGGTCATGTGACCTGGGATGTTTCTTATCATGCAGAACTGGCCTTAGTATTGCAAGGTTCTGGTTGGTATTCACTGGACAGCATATAGGTACAAAACAGTGCATTAGGAGCAAGAAGAGCTCTTATGTGTTCAGTGACTGATTTCATTGCTAATTTTTTTAAGGAGGTACTGGGAATTGAACCCAGGACCTCGTACATGGGAAGGAGGCACCCAATCACTGAGCTATATCTGCTCCCCAATGATAATTGGTTATTTCATTTGTTTGTTTGTTCATTTTTAGGAGGTACCAGGGGTTGAACCCCAGGCCTCGTACATGGGAAGTAGCCACTCAACCACTTGAGCTATATCTGTTCCCCTTCATTGCTACTTTTAAGTAATAAAAAGCTATTCCAGAAATTTTTACCTTCAAGGGATTTCTCCTACCTCTAATTGATTGCCCATTCTTCTTTGCAGAAGAGACATCAATTCTCTGGACAAAGATTTTGTGCAAAGATAAGATTCTTAAGTTCATACCTGCATTGGAAATAGTGCCTCAATAATAGCTTTACAACCTCTAGGAAACCAGGAATTCCTTGGGATAGTCTATTCAATAACTAGAAGAACCATTTTCTCTCTGTTATTCAGATTGGGTCATTTCTATCATTCTGTCTTCAAATTCACTGATTCTTTCCTCTGTCCTCTCCATTGTGCTGTTGAGCCCTTCCATTGAGTTTCTTGTTTTGAGTTGTTTTTCCCATTCCAAAATTTCCATCTGGTTCTTTTAAAGTCTTCTGTTTATTTGCTAAGACTTTATTTTCTTTTTATTTTTTTTAGGAGGTACCAGGGATTGAACCCAGTACCTCATACATGGGAAGCAGGCACTCAACCACTGAGCTACATCCGCTCCCCTCATTTGTTTTGAGTGTATTCATAATTGTTTGAAGAAAGATTTTTGTGACAGTTGCATTAAAATTCTTGTCAGATAATCTCAACTTCTTTGTGATCTCAGTGTTAGCATCTGTTACTTGTCTTTTCTCATTCAAGTTGAGATTTTCCTGGTTCTTAGTATGAAGAGTTATATCCTGGACATTTCGGGTATTATGTTATGACACTCTGGATCTTATTCACCACTGAGCTACACCTGCTTCTCTAAACCTATTTTAGCAGGCTTCCTCTGTCACTGTGCCAGTTGGGGAGAGGGGTGCTGCCCGTTACTGCCAGGAAGGGAAGCCAAGTTTCCCACTCTGCCTCCACTGGCACCCTAGAAGAAGAAAGATGCCTCCCATGGTGCCAAGCATAGTAGATAATTACTATCAACCTGCCCATCAGGCCTCCTCTGACACTGGTCTGGTGGGAGGGGAGACGTAGCTCCTTTCCTGACCCTCACTGTGGTGTAAGAGGCAAGGAAGGGAGGACTCCTTACCACTGGAAGAGATATAAGTTCCAACTCCCAAGCTGGCCTTGTCTAACAGCACACTCATTATAGCCTGGCAAGGGTGCAAGTTTAAGCTCTCCACTTAAAAGTCTAGTGGGGATAATACTAATATATTTACCTAACTTTATAGCATCTTCACAGCCCAGCTCAGTGCTCTGAATGACAACTGGTATCAAAAAAAAAAGTCTGTTAGTTAATAAACATTGGAGAGAAACTAGTGCTTTGGGTGGGTCCACTGAGCCTCTGCTGGGTTCCATTATGTTTGATTGGAGTAGGGTGGTTATTGTTGAAAAGTTTTTTGTGCTGCTGGATTACCGCTTTTCTGATCCTCTGGCTGGAAAGAGTGTTTTTTTGGGGGGGACATTTTTGCCCAGATCCATTGGAGTTTCCAAGTTGCCAACATCTCAAGCACCCAGTCCAGGATTTATGAAGCAAAAATATATATGAAGGGAGTGGATATAGCTCAGTGGTTGAGCACCTGCTTCCCATGTATGAGGTCCTGGGTTCAATCCCTGGTACCTCCCAAAAAATATATATATATAAATTTAAATACCTCCTAAGATAGATAGATAGATAGATGATAGATAGATAGATAGATAGACAGACGGATATTATAATGAGTACCAGGGAACTCACCATCTGTTGTTCTCTGGGTCCCAGAGTCCCTAGCTGGACTGCCTACTCTCCACCTTTCAGCATCTTCTTTTGTTTGTTGTCCAGACTTTTTAGCTGTATTAGTGAGAAGAACAAGGAGAAACATGTCTACTCCATCTTGTCCCGTACCTGGAAGTCTAGATGGATGATTTTAAAGTCCTAGAGTAGAAGAAACTCTTAAAAAAGAAGAGCAGAGGGAAGCGGCTGTGGCTCAATCAGTAGGGCTCCCGTTTACCATATGGGAGGCCCCGGGTTCGGTTCCCGGGGCCTCCTGGTGAAGGCAAGCCTGCCTGCACGGCGTGGTTAGCTGACCCAGTGAGCACAAGCAGCAAGGGGGGGATAAATGAATAAATAAATAAAAATCTTAAAAAAAAAAAAAAGAAGAGTAGAAAAGAACAGAAGATTTTGTGTAATTGTGTTTGCTGTTGTTATTGTAATTTCAACTCGAACAATGGTTTTAAACCAGTTTTTTATTTGGTTGATCATCCATGGAATTTTGGAAGTATTGGGTTGATGGATGTTTTTTTAATTCCCTGCTGAGATGTGCTTCAGAGCCTCTGGCCCTTCTGACTTGGTAGTGTTCTTCTTTCAGGCTTTGACCTTAAATGTCCTTCTTAGTCATTCTTGATGTTGCTTGATTTATTGCCCAACATTGATGTAAGGAAAGGATGCTTTAACCTCAGGAAGTAGAGGTGGGAAGGACCTTCTGACTGCCCTTGTGTTCTCTTCGCATGGGTTCTGGCCCTTGGGCTCCCCAGCTTGACTTTCTTAGAGCCTGGAGAGAAGCTGGAGCAGGGCCATGTGGTCAGTGGACCATCTGTCTTGGGGTAGCAGGAGGGAGGCAAGTTGAACTGAGATGAAAGGTATATATTTTAGGATCTCTCATTCCGGTGAATCTGTTTGACCCTGGGCAAGTCAGCATTGCTGTGCTTCTCACATTTTCCTTTTGACACAGAATGTCTACAAGGAGACTGGTAAGCCTCCTCTTGGAGAGATTGAGACCCGCCCCCACAGCTGGTTTCTCTCCAGTGTTTTTTAATGAACGGTGCAGTGTTGGCATTCATACCAGGTTTTTTTATTTTTATTTTTATTTTTAAGGAGGTACCAGGGATTGAACCCACGACCTCATATTTGGGAGGCAGACACTCAACCACTGAGCTACATCTGCTCCCCACCAGTTTTATTTCCAAATTTGATCATCTTTCTCATTAGGGGATAATTTTGTTTCCTTTTCCTTTCTTTTTTTTTAAGGACAACTAAAATTATTCCTATTGCTGGCTCTGTAATAGCCACAAGGGAGTGCAATGGCGGTGGGGGGCGGGGGGGAGGTGAAGATTCATTCAAAGTTTTGCTTTACTGCAAATAGGGGTTTGATTCTGGAAGAAAAATCCCTGCCTCTTTTATCAACCATATCAGAGTATATATATCTACAATGCTGGGCTCCACAACACTTAAATTCTTTGAATTTGAGGGAATGCTTGATTTTTCTTTTTACAGCTGTTGATAACAAGCAACTGTAGATCAGTTTTGATTGACATTTTGTTTGCTTTTTTAGATTTAATTAGCATTTGTAAAATTGGAGAGAGTTAAACTTAATCATGAGAAAATGAGATAATGAGAACTCAGCAATCGTACTAGATAATTGTCTTTGGCTGCAAGATAAATATAGAAGAAAAGGGAGAATTTTGGTGGGGAGGTTAAGCAGTAACTGAGATATTTACCTTCAAAGCTGGAGCTGGTTATAAAATTGGTTATATGAATATTAAATTGGAGGAATTCCTTATTAGTAAATCCAAAAAAACTAATAAATAAAGGCACTGGACCAACTGAAGGACATTCTTTTGAATACAGTTGAGAAAAATTAAAAAAATTTAAACACACCTTCCTGTCTACATATTTAGAATTAAGAAAGTAAAGTCAACTCAAGGGTCTGAAATTGTTTTCCAAATAGTTAACCTTCTAGAATCAAAATTAAACATAAGTATCTTTAGGCTTTGAGGTCATAACTGCTTTTATGGACACAGTTAATGTTTATCATGTGCTAATGTATGCAAGTTTTTGCATAGCAGCAGAAATAGTCCCAGATAAAATGCTATAAGTGTATATTTAGGAGGTCAAAAGAAGGGCAGGATGAAAATAAAACAACAAGCAAATCAAAAACCCCACAAGGGACAGGGAGATGGGTGAACCAAGTTTGACAAGTACATAGTGGTAACTATAGTACCTGAATTCAAAGCCATGTGTCTCATGAATTCCAGCCAAAGAGAACTCTCTAGGAAAAATTACACAGATCCCTGTTCACTCATTATTCATTCAACAAACATTTATTTAGCATATATTATATGCCAGGCACTATGCTGGGTGCTGGATTTGTAACAATGAATAAGCCAGAGCCCTCTGCCCCAGAAGGGCTTAGAATCTAACAATTAACTAGGAGAGAGAGAGAGAGAAACCATAAATAGAAAATGATAATGCACTATGTTGCAGTTACTAAATGCTGTGTAACAAATTGCCCCAAAACTTAGTGGCTTAAAACAACCATTTTATTATGTCCATGGATTCTGGATCCAGTGAGAATGGCCAGACTCTGCTCTGGGATGTCTGAAGCCTCAGAGAGAAGACTCCAGAGCTGAGGGCTGGAATCAACTGAATGCATCTTTACTCACAGGTCTGGCAGTTGATGTAGGCTGTTGGCTAGGACCTCAACTGGGGCTATCAACTGGAGCACCTGATCCACATGACTTGGGCTTCCTTGCGGCATGGCAGCCTCAGGGAAGTAGGATTTCTCAGCTGGTGGTTCAGGCCTCCAAAAGTGAGTGTCTCAGCTATAGAGCAGAAGCTTCTCTGCCTTTATGACCTTGAAAGTCATGCAACATTACTTCTGCTGCATTCTTTTGGTTACAAGCAAGTTAGGAGCCCTCCAAGACTCAAGAGGAGGGAACCAGATCCTGCTTCTTGATAGGGAAATGGCTATGTTCAAGAAGGGCATGGAGTCGGGAAGCAGATCTGGCTCAAGCGATTGGGTTCCTGTCTACCATATAGGAGGTCCAGGGTTTGATTCCTGGGGCCTCCTGGTGAAAAGCAAGCTGGCCCGCATGGTGAGCTGCCCTGAGAAGAATGCTGGCCCACATGGAGTTGCTGGCAGGAGTGCTGGCCTGCACAGAGAGCTGGTGCAGCAAGATGACACAACAAAAAGAGGCACAGAAGAGAGACAATAGATGTGGCAGACCAGGGAGCTGAGGGGGCACAAGAGATTCAGCACCTCTCTCCACTCTGGAAGGTCCCAGGATCAGTTCCCAGTGCCACCTAAAGAGAAGACAAGCAGACACAGAAGAACACACAGAGAGCAGACAGCAAGTGCAAAACAACGAGGGGGAGGGAAGAAATAAATAAATCTTTAAAAAAGCACATGGGGATGGGAGATATTGTTACGACCACCTTTGGAAAGGACAATCTGCTGCAGGATCGTCATTAAAAATAGGTCTGCAAAATCTTCAAAAAATTGGAACTAATCCCCCTAATGCTCAAGTGTGAGCTGGATTTAACGACTTTTCTATTTAAACTGAGTGGCGGAGATGATGCTGTGTGACGTCCAAAGCTAGGCCCTTTAGGTACTGCACTGCTGTGTGCTTGCTCCCTTGGATTTCCTGTTCTGGGGGCAGCCAAGCACCATGTCATCAAGAGAGTCAGGCAGCCTCGAAGAGGCCCACGTGGAGAGGGGTTGAGATCTACCACCAAGAGCCGAGACCACCTGCCAGCCATGTGACTGAGCCACCTGGGAGACAGACCCTCCAGCCTTGGTTCAAACCCCAGCAACATGTAGACCACCACCTCACAAGAGACCCTGAGCCAGAACTGCCCAGCCATGTCTGTTCTGAATTCCTCACCCACCGAAACAGTCAGAGATCAGAAATGTTTATTGGTTTTAAGCCAATACCTTCTGGGTTAGATAGCGTTAGATAACTACTACTTCTAGTGTGATAAGTATATAGGAGCGTGTATCGGGAATATATAGGAAAGCCACTTTATTCAGGCTTGCTAGATCTGGAAGGATTCCCCGAAGAGGAAATACTTGCGTTATCAAAGGCTCAGACTGGGAATGACTGGCTAGGGCATTTGAACTTAGCGATTCCAAGTAAGAAAGCTGGAAATAGGAAAGGAATCCTGGCGTGAATTTTAGGCCAAAATCTAATGAGTCATCTGTAAAATGGGAATAAAGTAATGGCTTCCTGTTGGACTGTTCAGAGAATTAAAGAAGCTAATGTAATTAATGTGGCCCTAATCAGGGCACTGTCATTTTCCTATATCTCTACCCCTTCCCTGCTTTAAGGCACAGGATAAGCATCACTTAGGAATTAGTAGTAATGCTGAGTCTTAGGCCCTCGGTCCCCAGACCTAATGAATCAGAAATCTACATTGTAACAAGATCCCTAGATAGTGCATGGGAATGCCTGAAAGTTTGAGAAGCCCTGCTAGAGAGGATGCAGGCTCTGTATAAGCTGTGGAGTTCCTGGCACCCTACAGAATGAGCTGCTCGTGGGGAAATTTAGACGGCAACCTTGAAAACCAGAAGTGACTGATAAAAAAGAAAAGAAAAGAAAAGAAAAAAATCCTGGTTTTTATAAATGACTTTCTTACTTCTGTATTTTATCTTCACCCTGAAGTGCTCTTTGAATAAAAATGAAACTTAAAAAAAAAGGAACACTGATCACTGTAATTTCCTTTGCTTTCTGATGTTTTAACATCTTTTTGGGGGGTGTAGTGCTAATTAATTCAATCCCAAGGAAAACTGTCACTTTTCAGTCAAGACTTTTTTAACCTTTGCCTTATCTGATTAGGTGCAGAATTAAGTTTCCCTGAAAAACCTCACACCCCTGCCACCTCATTTTCTCTAGAAAGTACCTGGGGAGATCAATATTGCAAAGGAAGTTGGGTTTGTCAATGGGACAAGCTTTCCTTTGTAACAAGCGCTCGATTTGTGATGATCTCCTTAGCTAAGTGATAATCTCGGCAGGGAGAGCAAGGAGATGCATTTACGGGAAGCCGTAGTTCTTGTCATTGCTAATGGAAAGGAGTTCAGCTTTGCAGGTACCACCAGCCAGCCAGGCTGAAATATGTCGTTTTAGCTAGAGGGGTAACCTGAACTGTGACAGGGACCCATTACCCTGAAGCAAGGCCTTAAAGGATCTCTGTGTTTATGGGTTTGGATAGCTCAGAAATGATGGCCAAGTAGAATAACCTTCTGTGAAACTCGAGCATGAGATTGCAATGTACCAAATGGTTCGTTTCTGCTCCAGCCACAAATGGATCCTCATTTGAATTTAAGCACGTAGCTTGTTTGTCCCTGATTCTTTAATGAGGATGTGACTGTTGAAGGAGAGGAGAGACACAGATAAACCTCTGCAAAGTGATCTTGAGAAGTCAAAAAGTGAGATTATTGGGTGCAGATGTAGCTCAGTGGTTAAACCCTTGCCTCTCATGTACGAGTTCCTGGGTTCAATCCCTGGTACCTCCTGAAAAAAAAAAAAGAAGTGAGATTAATGGGGTGCAGGTGTAGCTCAGTGGTTGAACGCCTGCTTTGCATATACGAGGTCTTGGGTTCAATCTCTGGTACCTCCTATTAAAAAAAAGAGAGAGAAAAGAAGAAAAAAAGTGAGATTATGCGGGACAAAAAAATAAGATTCTGCTGGGCTATGATATGTGCTCAGACTCACACATTTATAAATTTTTTCTTTATGTCCAGCCCGGCTCTGGTTAGATGGTGGCAGAGATGGAAAGCGAGGAGGAAAGTCAGATTTCACTACTTGGGGATAAAATGGCATATTATTTAAGATAAATGCCTCTAAATTCAGACAGCCTGCTTGTCTTGGTTTGCTAGAGTTGCTCTCGCAAATACCTCACAATGGGTTTGCTTAAACAATGGGAATTTTTTGGCTCATGGTTTGCTTTTTTTAAAGATTTATTTATCCTCACCTCCCTGTTGTTTTGTGCTTGCTCTCTTGTTCTATGTGTGTGCTTCTGTGTCTGCTTGTCTTCTCTTTAGGCGGCACCGGGAACCGATCCTGGGACCTTCCGGAGTGGAGAGAGGCACTCAATCTCTTGCGCCACCTCTGTTCCCTGGTTTGCTGCGTCTCTTATTGTCTCTCCTCTGTGTTGCTCTTTGTTGCGTCATCTTGCTGTGCCAGCTCTCCACATGGGTCAGCACTCCGCGGGTGCCAGCTCTTGGCGTGGGTCAGCTTGCCTTCACCAGGAGGCTCCAGGAATCGAACCCTGGACCTCCTATATGGTAGACAGGAGCCCAATTGCTTGAGCCACAGATGCTTCCCTATTAAAAATATTAATAACATACTGAAATGCTTTCTATGCGAGTAGTAAACATGTAAAAGTTAGCTCTTATTAGGGTTCCTCTACTGTGATTTTCTCACAGAAATGATGCCCAGGTTTGCAAATCCCGTGCTGATTCTAATTCAAGGACTAGTGCAGAATTTCTTTCTTTTTTTTTTTTTTTTTTTTTTTTGGAGTCAGACAATCTAGGTTCAAAGCTTTAACATTTTTTTTTTTTTTTAAAGATTTTATTTATTTATTCATTTATCCCCCCCTTGCTGCTTGTGCTCGCTGGGTCAGCTAACCACGCCGTGCGGGCGGGCTTGCCTTCACCAGGAGGCCCCGGGAACCGAACCCGGGGCCTCCCATATGGTAAACGGGAGCCCCACTGATTGAGCCACAGCCGCTTCCCTTAACATTTTTTTAAATTGGAGTTTATCATTCATGCATGAACATCCATAAACAAGTGTGTAATATAAGTTGGGAACTTCAGACTTTCTTAAGGATTTGTTTTTCCCTTCTTTCCTTGTTTCTCGCTCCCACCCCCAGGCCCACACAGTCACATATGTACACTCCATATATTTTTTCTCGTCCCCTGTGTGCCCCTGTTTCATCCCAATTCAGGGTTGGCTTCCTGGAAACACTTTCTAGTATCTTTCACTCGCCCTTTTTCTCCATCCCCCTTTTAAGTATGGTAGCATCATGGGAGTCTGTGGCCCCGAGAGATTTTTAAGGGGCAAGCTGGTGATCTAAGGGGCACAGATGCTGCGGCTTCTTCGTGCAGGAATCTGTGCTGTACGAAACGGCCTAGCCCCATGCTTGTGGCCGTCAGACTCCCTTGGCCAGCCCCTGTGGTCCACAAGGGGCTGTTGCAGCCTGGAACCAAGCAAGCCAACAGGCCCACGTGGGATTTGAGTCCGTAACTTCGGCCTCATTAAACCTGTGCTTTGACCAGTGGAAAGAGGCATAGGACAGCTGGGCAAGACAAGAAGATACACAGATGAAATGTAAAACGAGTGCCAACTGAAGACGTTTGCAGCCCTGTCGAAAGGTTTTGGGTATATTTTCCGCAAGATTGATGCACAGTGTTATAATGTGTTATTTATGCAGAAGAGACAGAGGCCAATTAATGGTTTTTGTAATTTCTCGATAATTACCAAACTTGAATCCTTTTAAAACCTGTGTGATTAGGGAGGTCTGTTATATCCAGATGTTCTATAATAGGCCAGTGACAAGTGTTTAGAATGTAGATAATCGGTTCCAAAGACTTACTGCATCATGGATTGAAAAAAACAAACCCTGGGTCCTTGGGGAATGAATCAAAATTAGCAGTAATTTTCATCTTGGTTGGTTTGAGGTTTTTCTGAAGTTTAAAATATAGACTTGTGATAATACAAACAAGATATTTCCCCCTTAACAAACTCTGTAACCAGCTGAAAAACTGTCAAAGATGTGGATTAATTCTCCTTAACACTCACACAATCTGCCAATGAAAAGAAAAAACAATTAGAGCTAGAATGCTCTACCTGTATTGGATTATTTAAACCTTATCACAGCTATTACAGATGAGGAAAGTGAGGAACAGAGGAGTTAGGCAACTTGCCCAAGGTCACACAGCTAGAAAATGATGGAGCCAAGATTCAAATCCAGATGGAGCAACTCTATGTGCTAAATTCAACTGTGAAAGTACTTTTACAAATCTGACATCTTTTTCACTGTACCTGGTTGTAGGGCAGGATTTCTCAATAGTAACATTATTGACATTTTGGGCTGGATAATTCTTTTTTTTTTTACCAGGAGGTCCCGGGGATCGAACCTGGGTCCCTCCATATGGGAGACGGACGCCCAACCAGTTGAGCCACATCCGACCCCCGGATAATTCTTGATTATCCCTGATCTCTATCCCCTGAATGCCAGTGGCACCCTTCCCCAGTTGTGACAACCAAAAATTACTCCAGACGTTTCCAAAAGTTCCTGGGTGGGAAAGGAGGGTAGGGCTCAAGGTCAAAATTGCTCCCAGCTGAGAACCACCACGGCCTTAGAGAGAAAAATTATCTGAAGGCTATACTTAGGGATGAAGCAGGAGGTACAATTTAGAAGTTTTAAAAATTATATTTTGGAAAGAATATATACATCATTCCTCTTATCCACTTTTTGTTTTTTTTTAAGGAGGTACTGGGGAATACACCCAGGACCTCTTACATGGGAAGCAGGCATTCAACCACTGAGCTACATCTGCTCCCCAATGAGGGTTATTTCATTTGTTTTTAGGAGGTACTGGGTTATTTCATTTGTTTTTAGGAGGTACTAGGGATCGAACCCAGGGCTCCGTACATGGGAAGCAGGTGCTCAACCACTTGAGCCACATCTGCTCCTCCCTCTTATCCACTTTTAAAATTAAGAACAAGAAACACAAAATTCTCCCATAAGTGTATCAATAATTAAAATGAAAATGTATTCCGGTTGTTTATTATCGAAGAGATAAGGGAAAGATATCAAGTAAGGGAGGGGTGGGGGAGGGAGAGAAAGAGAATATACATAGCCTCCAAAAAGAGAAATATGAAAATAGAACTCACAAGTTGCTTAGCCCGAAAAGCTTGAGTAAACACGAAGCAGAATATTTATTTCTTTTGGTACTGAGGTCGAGACTGTGTCATTCAATCAGCACTGAATATTGATCGATTGTGACATTTCCTCTTAGACCCAGGTAAGTAGCTTTGTCCCCAGAACTTGAATGCCCACAGGCACTTAATCTCCCTGGCTGGTTGCCCTCTGTGGACAACCTCCTTGAGAAGTTGGGATCAACAGGTCTCCTTCGTAGAATCTCCTTCCCCGCTCTCTTAACTATCCCTTATCCATCCCATCCATTGGGAGCTACTGCAAGATGATTTCATTCAGGCATTACTCATATATTTATTGAGTTACTACTATGTAATGGGCACCATATCTGATAATAATAAGAGGGACAAAGTAAGTACAGCAGAGCTGTGAAGAAGTCTAAGAAGGACCCAGAGGAACATTCAAATCATGTTCGGGAGATAAAACCCAAAGTACTTGAAATCATAAACGTGCCAATCAGCACACACCTAGCAGGCTCCGCTCTGAGATAGGAGGAGGTACCCCTCGTGCTAATTGTGTGGCACAGATATTAGTTGCATTTGAGGTTGTGTGGATTATTTCCCATAGGAGCAGCTAGCTTGATTTATACCTGATAGTCTAAATGTCCACTAGCCCCTTAAATGTTCTGAGAAGTCTGGTGGTGAAGGTGCTAGTTTATCTCATTTGTTTTTTCTTCAAATCATCAATCTCCCAAAATGCTTTGTTATCGTTGCCTAATAATGTCTTCCTGAAGTAGGGTTCCGTGGAACAGAGTTTGGGAAACTGGCTCAGTAGCTCTAGGTAAAGTCTGCAGATATTTATTTGCCCAGCCGTGACCAGAAAATTCTTCATTCATCCCACAAATTACCCTTCTCCAATTCTGACTCATCCTCTATCTGCCATTAAAATAGGCAGCAGATACACAACTCCACTCAATAGTTTCCAGTTCAGACCTAACCTTCTATATTTCCCCACTTTTTTCACCTTTAAAGACATGCCCAAATAGGTCTACCCACTCATGAAAACCCTCCAGTGCCTTCCCATCACATTTATGATAAAATCCAAAATTCTTACCATCATCTCAGTTTCCTTTTCCTACTAAACTTTCTTCTTCATGCATTGTGTTCCAACCACGCTTAACCATAAATGTACCAGGCATGCCCCCCACTTCAAGGCTTGCACACTTTCTGTTCCCCTGCTGGAGACTCTTCTCCAAGATATCCACATCAGTAGATTCTCAAAGACCACTTCCTCAGGGGACCCCTCACCACCCTATCTAAACTTGACCCCATCACCATCACCCTCCCTCAACCCTCTCCCTCCCCTTAACCCACATCATTTCCCTATAAAACACACACCACTGCTGTTGTCCCATCATATCTGTACACTGTCTCCTCCATGGACTAGAAATTCCAAGAGGGAAGGTTTGTTCACAGCCGAATCCCTGGTGCCTGCAATAATGCCAGACACTTGGTAAGTGCTCCGTAAGAATTTGCAGAATGGATAAGTCCTGATGTAACTCTCCCTGCCATCAAATTAGCTGCTCGTTCTTCTAGTGTCTCCCTTCCTTGCTTTTAGGGTTTTGCACTTTAAATTGAACTATGACCCTTAGCTCTAGTCTTGACCATAACTCTTTCCATGAATTCTGTTGTATCAGACTTATTTGGGCCCTTAGGGTACCATCCCCCCTAACCTCACCCATGACTGAGACACCCACTCCCCAACTCAATCACTATGTGTTATTTGATGGGATATCTCTGTTGCATTTGACACTGCCTCCTTCTTTCCTTAAGAAATGTTCTTCTCTTCATTTCCAGGACACCCTTACTCCCCTCAAACTCTCTAGTTCCTATTTTTTTTCTTAATGTTTCTTTAAATATTGTTATAAGTTCAGCACTCCTTTTCCAAAGTCTTAACTTAACCTGTCCCCAACTGCTGCCTTTCCCAGTCTTCTAGAAAGATAGTACTCTGACTGATGAAGCAAATAATTGAAGTAAGTACTCAGGGTTATCTTCCTATTTTGTGATTTTTCTTATCATGAAGGTCCATTAAGTTATTTCAGTCCTAAAATTCAAACACCTTTAAGGGATCCTGAATATCAAGATGTAGCAGTAGATATAATCATGAAACCCTGTGAGGGTGAGAGGCTCGGAGCACTGTATAAAAGAGAGGGGAGATCTTTAACTATTTCAGAATACTTTCGGGGAAAAAATGTGATTGGAGGGGACCTTGAGAACTTTCACATGCAAGACTTGCCTTAATGTCAGATGCTGGAGAATTAACCTGTCTGTTGGCCTCCACATTGCCAAAGAAAACGTGTTGGGGCAATTGCATGTGTTGAGTGAGCCTTCCTGTGGCCAAAGTGTCTACACATGTGTAAAGAGATAGAGAATGGCTTTAAGAAAGAATTCATTCTTTTTCAGAATAAAAGACAATCAGTGACTGAGGCATGGCACAGCCTGATGCACTGGATATTTCAAGGTTCCTGTCCTCCCCGTGGGTCTCTGACCACGTGATATGGTTCTATGAAGTATGCTTTTGCCGTATGCCTCAACAACATGCCGACTGAGCTATTACATTAGTGCACTCTAGGAGGCTACTTTGAGCTTTTAAAGCTGACTGGGGTATTGTACAAGCTGCTAACTGTAATGATCATGAAATCACTATAATTCTAGTTGGCCTTAAGGTTTGGATTGACGTACAGGGCACACCACACAATGAATGTTTGTTTATAAGGTGTTTCTAATCCACTTTGTATTCCTGTCCAATTGTTTCTCTATAATGCTTGTCTCCTCTGAATAATGTTTGTTTTTTTTTCCCCCTTCATTTGGAAATCTTGCTGTTGGAAAGGGAAAGCTAGAATCTTACCCAGGAAATGGTAGGCAATTTCTTGTCTCAAATTACCCTTCAACTTGATTTGCAGTTAAATGGGAAGTTGGCTTCCAATTCTGAATAATGTATCTGGATGTTATTAAATTGTACTATGTTCTTTTTGCAGAAAAGACAATAATGTAATTTTGTACCTAGATAATGTTGGGCTCCCTAAGAAGGGCCCAAGAAGTAGTACCCTTCTCAATAAATTTTCTGAACAACTTGAGAAATTAAGCAAAGGCATGAAAGATGCTAGCCAAATAGTACCTTTATTGCTGATAGAGCCCAACATGGAGGATATAGCTTTGTGTGAGAGATGAGTAGGTCTGCTGATCGAACCCCAGATTTGGGCAGATTTACCCAATAAGTCCCAGGCAGTGCTAGCCCAGGGCAGTCTTCCTAAGGTCCAAGGGCAGTTCCCAAGGAGGGAGTAAAATTCACACTTGAGATGGAGGTGCAGAGCCAAGCCAAAATTTCCAGTCATGTAAATTACTCCACTACTCCAAGGGCTAGTGAATATGCAGGGAGGGGTGGGTTACACACAAGGAAAGGTCCCTTCTTCTGGAAACCAGAAGTAGGGAGAGATGTTCCTCTCTAAAAGAGAAGTGTATTTGATAATCCATGGAAGCTATTTCCTTCAGTCATTACTCAAATATTTATTGAGTTCCTGCTGTGTAACGGGTACCATGTCTGATAATAATAAGATGAACAAAGTAAATTCTTCTCTCAAGTAACGGTCTTGTGGAAGAAACATACATACACATACACAAAATACAAAGGAAGGATGACCAAGTTTGGCGATGAGGCTGGTAGGGTAGATGGAATAGCTCACAAAGGGCCTTTATGACATGCTAAGAATTGTTAACTTTATCGTTTCAGTCAGCACTGTCCAATAGAAATACAGTGAGAGCCACATATGTAATTTTAGATTCTCTGGAAGCCACATTAAAAGCATTTCACAAAACAAGTGAAATTAATTTTACTGTATTTTATTTATAACCCTATATATCCAAAATGTTATCATTTCAAAATGTAACTGTTATAAAAATTGTTAATGAGATATGTTGCATTCTCTTTTCATACTAAGTCTTTGAAATCTGGTGCATGTTTTACATTTAGAGCACATCAAATTCAGACTGGCCACTTTTCAAGTGGTCAATAGTCACTTGTGTCCAATGGCTACCATATTGGACAATGATTAGTAGCCCTGGGTTACATAGGGGCAAATTAAAGCTAAGAAAAATTGAAACAGAACTGACTTCCATTTCCAATAATATGGCAGCTTAACTTATTGTGTTCAATTTTTCTGGATAAAGTTTTTTTTTTTTTTTTTTAGCTATCGAGAGCTGTCAAGATAGTAAGGACTTACAAAAATAAATCTAAGGGACCATAGGGGTTCAGAGAGCTAATCAAGGCACCAATAGTACTTTTCAGGATATATGCTGAACCAGGTAAACTTGAGCTTCAGTTTTTATAGGAGCATGTGACACGGAAGTCAAAACTCAAAGCCTGTCCCTGGAGTCTAATATGAGATTCTTCTCCCATGAATCTGGAACCTGAAAAGCTACATCCTCAACATAAGGATCAACCAAAAGTAAACCCACCCCACACACCCAGAAGACTACAAAAGAAATTTGTATTGGTTCTGAGCTGAGCTGGAGATGATAAAAAGTCCCTGAAAAGTCATAACCCCAGGGCAGCCTGCCTGTCAGTTTGCAGTCCAAGTTCACATCACCTGGTTTCTAGAATACCTCTGACCATTGTTAGTTTAAAACAGTCTTGGACTAGACACATGGCACCTATGAGGAACAAGAAATTATCAAAAGTAACCTAGTAGATTTTAAAAAGAGTCAAAAGAATCTGTAGAAATAATAACAATAATAACAATAAATAATAATATCTGAGTTTAAAAACTCAACATATAGGTTTTATGGCAGCTTCAACACAGCTATAATGAAAATCAGTGAACTGGAAGATATAACCGAAGGCATTAACCAGAATTAAGCAGAGATACAGAAACAGAAAATAAAAAGGAATCATGGAACAGAGTATAAGAATGAAAGTGGGGAGGGGGGGAGGCAATATTTGAAAAGATAAGGGCTGAAAATGTTCCAGAACTGATGAACGGTACCAATCCAAAGATTCATGATGCCCCATGAATCCACAAAGGATATATATTTTAAGTCACACTTAGACATATCATAGTGAAACTGCAGGATAGCAAAATGCAAGGGGGAAAAAAAAAGTAAGTATTACCAAAAGTAAGTACTCCAAAGAGTAATAGATTGAGGTTGAGCTTCTTACCAGAAACAAGAACCAGATGATAATACAATCATGTATGATGAGAGAAAATAACGCTAGTCTAGAATTCTGTACCAAGTGATCCCAGATGGATGATCTGAGATATAAGAATAAAAGAAGGGAAGCGTCGTGGCTCAATTGGTTGGGCTCCCTTTACCATATGGGAAGCCCCAGGTTCGATTCCTGGGGCCTCCTGGTGAAGGCAAGCCGGCCGGTGTGGTGAGCTGATGCAGCAAGATAATGCAACAAAGGGAGACAAGCAGACACAGAAAAACACAGAAACAAATGGGCACAGAAAGCACAAGCAGCAAGGGGGAGATAAATAAATAAAAATAAAATCTTTTTTTAAAAAAAGAAGTTTTTTTTTAAAAAAGTTATAAATCTATGGATTGTATAAAACAGCATTCATCAAACCTTGTGGGATTAAATTAAAAGGATAAAATTAAAACACCGACTGGAATATCATAAAAGATATGGAAGGATAAATTGAGATAATATTTAAAGCTTTTTTTATTTTATAGTAGGAGAATGATTAACCTTCAAAGTTGATAAGTAGGTGTATCACAAGTTCCAGGGTGACTCCTCAAAGAATAGTAAGAATGAATAGCTTCTAACTGGTAGCGTGCAAAACATGATTTAAAATGATTTCTCCAAAAAAAGGCAAGAAAGGAGTTAGAAAGACACTTGGAAGATGTGGGACAACTAGAATGCACAAAATAAGATGTTTCCTATAAATCTGTGTACCACTTTATATGCTGCCCAGCTTTGGCCGTAATGGGGATGGGGACCATTAAGACTTGAAAGCACATTTTTGCCTGCAAGATTTAAAGAAAAAATTAAATAACTTGCCCAAGGTTATTCAGCTAGAACATGGTAGAGTCCATAATCTAACCCATCTCCAGAATCTGAGCTAGTTGAAGCAACAAGAACCATCTTGAAGTTTAATTTTGGCCACATTAGCTAAAAGGCTGTAACTCTTTTCTGCAGCTTCAGCCTCACCAAATGGAAAGTTTTAGATGCAGTCTCCCAGCTCATATAATCTATGTCTGACAAAATCTTTGTTATTGATATTTTAAAAGTCAGTCTACAAAGTGAAATGGCTTCAATTTGACCTTGACTGTGTTCTTTAATTATTCAGTGTCTCCAGGACTATGATAGGTGGGGAAAAAATAAATATAAACATGTTTCATCTTGTCTGGCTTTACTTTCACCAATCTGCTAAAGCTGATAGGAGTGGAAAGTTTACCCACTTGTAGCTAAGATATGTGGACCTCTTTCTTTCTGCCACTTGGCATCCTGTCTTTAGTGGCATTGGGGGGGGGGGCTGGCCCCCTTGGTCTGAGCCAGCAACCCAAGAGTTTTCTTCTGTACAGTTGAGTTTATATCGCAACGGTATACTTTTCCTAGTTTCATTCAGTTCCTATGTACCAAATTTTAACTGTTTCACGCATTGCTGATTCTTAATTTGCAGTAAAGCTAAGAGTGTAGGATCTGGTGTCAGGCAGGCTGAGGCTGAGTCTGGATTTGATAGCTACTGGCTTGTGACAGATGGTGTTCTCATCTGTAAAAAAGAGCCTACTGGGGGCGGATGTGGCTCAAATGGTTGGGTGTCCGTCTCCCACATGGAAGGACCTGGGTTCGATCCCTGGGACCTCCTGGTGAAAAAAAAGAGCCTACTATACCTACCTTATTATATAAGATAGCATATGCAAAATATTTATTACAGTGCAGAGCCCTTAATAAACACTTCTTAACTGTTATATTCAGAAGCAAATTGTTAGCCTTTCTAATGTCATTTTCTCAAAGTATTAAAAAAACAACTAGTGATACCAAGATTAGCAATGAGTCTAACCATCTCTATTCTTGGAAAATCTGGATTGAGAAAACAATCTTCCTCTGGATACCTGGATGAAATTGTCAAGAGCCAAGAACAAACTTGACTCTAACCTTTGAGTATAGTCTATTGGATAAATAGATCTAATTATAGCCCAAATGCCAAAGCCCTTGACTTTTCTAACAATTACTTCCTTTCTGCTTATCTCTACTCTCGAGATGGGTATTTCAGGTCACATGGAAATTGCTCCTTTTTCCTTCAGACATTTTGGGACTTGGTATATTGCTGACCCTTCTTTACCATCCACATGATTGGAGAGTGAGATTTGAGGGGATTTAAAAGTTAAGGTGGAATGAGAAGCTTTCTTCCCTCTTGATCAATATCTTAAGATCTAAATGGCAGCACCTCATTTTTGCTTTCTTCCAAGTAAAGCTTAACTCTCTACTGATAAGTTGTAGATAACCGAAACCAGCCAAGATGAGGAAAGGAATCTGTTAAGGCCAGAAACATAAAAATATTTTATGTGATTTCTGTTACATTTTTAATGGGAAAATTATAAAACGGTCAATTCACCCTTTTTTAAAAAAAATTCCCATCTTTCATAGAATCTACGATGTTGTTGAATGTAAGATGCAGCATTAGTTTATACATCATTAAGAAAGAAAACAAAATGTTGCAATTAAACTAAGGTGCGTCATCAATAGTAAGACACATCCTGATTTCAGGCATGTTAGAGTGTAAACCATTCTGCATCCCCGAATTGATAAAATACAGCATAGACCATGGGCCAGCACAAAGCACAGTGCTTCCCTGAAAATTAAAACAAATACTAAAAGGAACTGCACTTAAGACTCATGTTTGGCTTCTTGCGGGGTGGTGGCGAGAGATAGGGCGGTAGCTGGGGAAAGGGTGGACAGAGATAGTTAAGGCAGAAGGACGACAAGGAGGTTGGCAGTGATGTGGGGAGAGGTGGATAAGGGAGAGCCCAGGGGTGGGCTGCTCTTGTTGCATGGAGCTGCCTACTTCAGTGGCTGCCTGGATTCATCACGGTAGCAGCATACAAACCAGAGAAAAATTCAGTTACTGGGACACTCTGAGCCTCAGTTTCTTGATCTGTGCACAGTCGTACCCATCGTGACAGGTGATCATGGGGCTAAATAAATGAGTTATTTTATGTAACTGAGCCTAGCTCATTGTCTGGATAAAGTATGTGCTCCATAAATATTGGTCCTCTCTCCCTCCTTTGGTCCTCTCCTCCCCTCTTCCTAAAGCCCATTTGCTTTTCAGCCAAGCTGGTTGCCTCCTCCACGGATTCTCACCGCTCTGCAGCACTCTCAGAGTTAGAGCTGTTGCATCAGGCTCCGGCTCACTCACGTTATAATTAGCCTTCCTAACAAGAGCTAGACAGGGAATACCTATGGCTGTTCACAGATGGAAAAGCCGTTTAATTCACAGCCTTGGTGTTCCCCAGACTGCCAAGCAATTAGGGTTTCATAACACGGTGATCGTACCACTCACTGGCTTTATCACTTGATAAGAAAAAAGCTCAGACAAACCACTGGTTTCTCAGGGACCTTTCAAAGATTGGGATATCATGAAGGCGCATATTTATTATTTTAAAATTGTTAGGATTCTAAGAAACGTGTATTCTGTATATTCATGGGGTCAGCAGGGGAAGAGGCGGATCCCATCAACTGCCAACGCAATGCAGCTGAGCCCTGTAAATCTGCCCCCCAGAATCTGGGTGGCCTATGATAAATGATGAAAACCATTTATCATCCCATTTATCATCTGTAAAATGGGTATTAATACCCATCGCACTAGATAGTTATAAGAGTTGGGTGAGGTACTGCTGGTGAAGACCCCATTGACCTGTAAATGGCTCTTCAAACACAAAGTGTTATTTTTCGGTTTATCCCCCGAGCTGCCTTCCTTTGGCCACATCAGTGCTTGTTACCATGGTGACTGCTGGTTACCATGGATGAGTTAAGGACTCGGGTTGCCAGATTTACAAATAAAAATTCAGGACGCTCAGTTAAAATAGGATTTCAGATAAACAACGAAAAATTTCTTAGTCTAAGTATGTCCTAAATACTTATAGCTCATACTTAAATATGTCTTTAATTTAATACTGCATGAGACATGCTTGAACAAAAATAATTGGTTGTTTACCTGAGTTCAGATTTAACTGGCATCCTGTATTTTATCTGGCAACCCTAATAGAGATTGGGTAGAAAACGCTAGTAAGATGTATTACTTGAAACAATCGATTAGGGTAAGATGTCAGAACTCTTTGGTGATTTCATTTATCACAAATCTGATAGAAGAATAAAAGAATACCTAATAATACATTATCCTTGATAATTAAAGTTTGCTTTACTAAAGAAAGTGGTCTTGTATTAGAAAGCATAGTTAAATATTTTGTGACTGCTAAGGCTGAGATAAGGAAGCAAATTCTCATATGTTAGGAAAAAGGTTTTTAAAAAACAGTTCCAGGATAGTTTGTCCTTCACAATTCCGGCCCTAAAGAATATTTTTGGAATTGTGTATATCTTAGCATCTTAATTTTGTTAGCCTTTTCAAAATTGTGATGTACATATGCCTCTTTGAGTAATATATTTGAATTATGAAAATAAAACTAATTATATTTCAATGAGGGGAGGTGAGAGAAGATGTAAGGTGAAGTTTTAATTCAGATTTTTATTTAATTAAGTGGATTTCAAAATTTGCTTTAAATTTCCCTAAAGACATTTGTAATTTCTTTCTTTTTTTTTTTTTACTGGGAGGTCCCGGGGATTGAACCCAGGTCCCTCCATATGGGAGACAGACGCCCAACCGTTTGAACCACATCTGCCCCCTGTAATTTCTTAATGTTTCTTTAAAAATGTAGGGCTGGGGAAGTATGATAGAGGGATTGAGGGGTGACTGCTAAGGGGTCTGGGGTCTTTCTTTCTGGAATAATGAAAATTGATTGTGGTGATGAATACACAACTGATTACAATAAAAGTCCTTGACTGTAACCTTTGGATGGATTGTATAGTATGTAAATAGATCTCAATAAGACCGCTTAAAATATTTATTGATTGATAGATAGATGATAGAGCTTTAGACTCTACCATCCTTAACTGATCCATGACCTGAATCTTTGTGAATTTTCTCTTAAAGAGATCATGCTATTTCCCAGGTTGTTGAATTGCAAGTATTTGTTGAAATGGGTTGGCTTAAATCATGGGGATTTATTAGTTTGAGGCTGAGAAAATGTCCAAATCAAGGCATCAAGGTGATGCTTTCTTCCCGTAGACTGGCTGTCGACAATCCTTGGCTCTACTGCCACATGGCAATGCATATGGCAATGTCTGCTGGTTTCTCCCTTCTCTTCAGGTTTCATTGATTTCAACTTCTTGCTTCTGTGGCTTTATCTCTATATTCATTCTGTTTATAAAGGACTCCAGTAATAGGATTAGTATCCATCCTGAATGAGGTGGGTCACACCTTAGCTGAAGTAGCCTCATCAGAAGGTCCTACTTATGCTATAGTTAGTAATATTTTGATGATGCTCTTTCATAGTTTGTAACAAATGTTTCACAAAAATGCAAGGTGGTGGTGGGGGAGAGATGTCTGGGAGCCCTGTACGATGACATGCATGTTTGTTTTGTATGCTCACAACTTTTTCTCTACAGTTATTGTTTATGCATGTTCATGTATGAATGCTATACTTTAATAAAGTAAAATTTTAAAAAGATCCTACTTACAATGGGCTCATACCCATAGGAAAGGATTAGGTCTGAGAACATGATTATCTGGGATACATACAGTTCCAAGCCACCGCAGACCAACTGTGTGCAGGTTGTATGCAGTGGCAACCACCAAAAGAGCAAGAGAAAGACCCTCCCCCAAGAATTTTACACTTGATGGTGGACAAAAACCCAAACGAAAACATGCCCAAACAGGCATATGAGGAAGAAAAGAAATATTGTAGACAGACACAGATCAGGGAAGACAATCTCTAGCCCACACTGCTGCTACCTGCAGTTCTATTGCAAACATTAGTCTTAGTCAATGTTCATAACAATTCTGTAAATATTAGTATATTATTCCTTTTTTTTTTTTTACAGATAAATTTGATGGCCACAGAATTTAAGTGATATAGCAATGTCATAAAGATAGTAAGTGATGGAATGGAAATTCAAATTCAGGTCTGTCTGACTTCATAGTATGATCCTGGGATTTAGTAGAGAAATTGCTACTAATGGAGGTTGTGGGGTGGAGGTGATTGAGGAAAACTTCATAGAGGTGATTGCATTTGATCTGGAACTTGGAAGACAGATAAGGTGTGGATATTCTGTGGAAAGGAAAGGGCAAAGAGACTAAAGCTTGGGGAAGGTACAGCAGATTCTAGGGAGTTCCGGGAACACCTTGTAGTTCAGGTCAATGAGCAAATTTGCAATCTCAGCAAAGGTGCTTGGGTGGATCCCAGGGACCGGTTACAAAGTGACATATGTCCATCCTGTCAGGACACACCAGTCATTGCTCAGACCTTCAATCCTTTTCCTTGTGGAGGACCAGCGTGTCTTCTAGTTGATGCAATCCTTCTACGGATGAGTACATTTAAAAAAAAAGATTCATTTACTTTTATTTTTAATCCTTCCCACCCTCTTCCAGATGGTTCTCTCATCTGTCTGCTAGTTGTTTGCTCACCTCCAGGAGGCACTGGGGACCAAACCCAGGACCTCCCACAAGAAAGGCGAGTGCCCAATGGCCTGAGCCACATCCACTCCCCACGGGCTGCATAGTCTGCTGGCTTGTGGTGTCTAGCTCATGGCGGTGGGTGAGGCATTTGCTCGTCTTCTTTAGGAGGCACCAGAACCAGAACCCGGGACCTCCCATGTGGGAGTTAGGCACCCAGCGGGTTGAGCCACACCCTCGTCCCAGATGACTCCATGTTAAAAAATTAAGTTAGTGCCTGAGTCCTGGCTTGGGAGCCATTTGGTCTCCTTTGTGTTTGCTTTACTGTTTAACTTTGAGAGGACCCCCTAACCCTATCCGTAGGTCTTTTGGTGGAAACTTAGTGTTGAACTTGTGTTCTGCTCACATATTCATAGGGCACATCCCAGTAAGAAGTGTAATGTCCATGAAAGGATACAGGGAAAGACCTTCAGTCTTCAAGTGAAAAATTTGAACCTGAAGTTTAACAAGATTATAAAATCTTTGTGCATATGGGAGGGTAAAAACCTCAGCAACCAACTACTGCCTTCATACATCTTGGCTTCAAATTCCTTAAAATGAAATAGCAAGGACTCCTGGAAGCACCACTCTGATTGACCCCTTAGGAGAGGGAGACCAGAAGGCTAAACTTCCAGCCTATTTCCAGAACTGTTAGAAACCCATGAGATTTGAAATAGCACAATATCTAAGGAATAGCCTGTATCCGTCTGCCAAAGGGGTGCTGATGCAAAGTACTAGGAATCTGTTGGCTTTTATAAAGGGTATTTATTTCAGGTAAAAGCTTACAGTTACAAGGCTGTAAAAAGTCCAACTCAAGACTCTTTCTCACCAAAGTCAGTTGCCACGTGTTGAAGCAAGATGGTCTCTGATCTCTGCTTGGTCTCTCCTTCCCCTCCAGGCTTCCAGTCCTCTCTCTCCTGGCAGAGGGCTCATTTCTTTCTGTTCTGTTCTCTTCTCTTCTCTTCCCAGGGTCAGCTGCAAACTATCAGGTGAATGGCTCATTTCTCCCCGGGGCCCCAGGATAAAAAATGGCAGAGCTCGCTCTCTTCCCATATGTCTGTCTGTCTCTGTGAGTGTCTGTTTATATCAAACCCACCAGGGGGGCGGGAACTCAACCTGAGTCATGCCTTACTGACATGGTCAAATCAAAAAAGCCCTAATCTTAGGTAATTTAATCAAAGATACCTCAGCTGAATTTAATACAATCAAAGGGTACCACACCCAGAGGAAGAGATTAGTTTACAAACAATCTTTCTCTTTTTGAGATTCATAAATAATTTCAGACTGCCACATAGCCCCAGAATATGAAAGGACCTCAGAAACAGGCACCTTCCATTGCTAAGTAAATGGCACAGAAAATGACAGTTCACAAATTAAGGTCACTTACGAATTTAGGGTCTGGAATAGTTTTCCAAAGGAGGGGAGATTTGATCCCTGTCTTGAAGGGCAGTGGAATTTGGTTGAGTTAAAAGAAGATAAGGCATTGGTGTGGGTATAGGAGAGGAATGGGGGTGTATTTTTGTTGAGTACTCTATGCCAGACACTTTACAATGTGTTGATCAATTTTTATTTAACTTGGATTATTACTGAGCTCAGTTCCATAAAAGGGACTGGAAACTTGGAGTCCTGCTCTCTCCTCTTCAATGTCCAGGAACCTGGCAGAGAAAGCTCTTAGGAAGTACCTGCTCATGTGAAAGACTGCCCAGAGGCAATCATTATTAAAGAATATTCAACAAGCTTTTGTTTTCCATATGCCAGTCACTTGACATTTGCACCACCACAGTCTGGAAAGTGGATATCGTGTACACTTGACATCAGGAGACTAAGACCCGGGAAGATGGAGCTTCCCAAAGTCACTCTGCCAAGAAGTGGTGGATAAGCTTGGGTTTGAGTCTCTGTGGCCAACATAGCCCAGACCAAAGCACTGGAACTTTTTTGGAGTCAGTGGAAACAATGAAAAATTTAGAGAATTTTTTCCTACTCCTCGCAGTGAGCAATGCAGGGCAGAAAATTGAGTACTTGTATACTTTGGGAACTTTCGACCTTTCAGTCACTTCAATGATAGTGGCATTGAAATGTAAAGGGCTTTTCAAATTGCATTTTTTTTAGTTTTTAAAAAGTATCAGTTTAATATTGAATATTTAGAAATATAGAACACAGACATCATAGTAATATAAAATACAATTTTTAATTATTTTCTTAGAAACCCTTAACATGGATAGCAGACAGTTTCCAACAGATACTCTGGATTCAGGTACCAGATATGCTTTGGGGCTTGTTTTATTTTATTTTATTTTTCAGTACATATTTTTTATTTTTTTAAAGATATTTAGATTACACAAATGTTACACAAAAAATATAGGGAATCCCATATGCCCCACTCCCCACACCCCCCACACCCTCCCATATAAACAACATCCTTCATTAGTGTTACACATTCATTGCAATTGATAAACGCTTCCTGGGGCATTGCCACTGAGCATGGGCCATAGTTCACATTGTAGTTGACACTCTCTGCCACACAACTCTGCAGGCTATGGGAAGATATATAATGGCCTATATCTATCACTGCAATGCCATTCAGGACAATTCCCAAGTCCCAAAAAAGCCCCTGTATTACACCTGTCTTTCCCTCTCCCTACCCCCAGAGCCTCCACTGGCCATTGCCTCCACATCAATGCTGTAATTTCTTCCATTGCTAGAATCACAACAAGTCTATAGTAGAATACCAGTAAGTTCCACTCTAGTCCATAGCTCTTCCCCAATCCTGAGGATTCTGGGATGGTGATGTCCACTCCACCTCTAATTGAGAGGGGGTTGGGGCCCATTTTAAATACTATTTAGCCATGCAAACAATTAGATTTAAAAAAAATATATGGATTTCTGAAATATAAATTGACATACAAATCTAATATTTTCTTAGTATTTTTCATTAAAGCATTTTAAAGAAGCATTCTTATAACACCAAGTTGAGAACTCAGATGTAAGGAAAAAGCATGAGGTTTTATTGGAATTGTATAATTCACCTACTAGTTATTTACATAAAAGTAAACACAAAATTACAAAACAAAAGAAAATTACAGATTTAATTATTTTCTCCTCCAAGCCATCAACTTCAGAAAATTACTCACTAGAAAAATGATAGTATAAAACTGTCTATTTTAATAGGAAACTTGGATAGGAGCAATGTCAAATTGCATTTTAATCTTCATCTCTTTCCAGAGTTAAAAAAAAAACATTTTACACCTGAATATAAGATTTCATTCTCTCTCACTGCCATTCTTAGAGGAGTAGTAATGAATGCTTGACCCAGAACTAAAAGTATTTTGCATAATGCCTCTGCCTATGGACACAGTTTTCCTGAACTTGTTCTTCAGTGGAAGGATGGACATGTTTTCTTTAACTTTTTTTTATTAAGAATTTAAATACATATGAGATGAGAGAATAGTATGTGTTCCCCATATTCACACACCTAGATTTAATTTTAAATATTTGTCAACTGGCCCTTTTTGAATTATCAATTGATTGCTGGAAATTTATAAAGGAGATCTCAGGCATGAAATTTACCCCAGATTAGCTCAAGATGTATTTTATAAAGATTAAGGACATTTCAAAAGTGAACCCATAACAGAGCAGGTATAGCTCAGTAGTTGAATGCCTGCTTCACATGTACAAGGTCCTGGGTTCAATACCCAGTACCTCCTTAAAAAAAAAAAAAAAAAAAAAAAAGTGAACCCACAATGTCGTTGCCACAACTGCCAAAATTAATAATGATTTCCTAATATCAAGTAATACCACCTGCATTCAGATTTCTGTAATTGTTTCCAAAATGTCTTTTTTTATTTTTTTAATCAGTTGGAGTATTCAAATCAGCATTTAAATAGGGGGTGCATAATTTGCATTTAGCTTGTTATATCTTTTAAGTTTAATTTATTATAGCCATCCAGCTCCTGCCCACCCCACCCCCCATTCTCTCTCTCTCTCTCTCTCTTTTTTTAGAAGGTAGCAGGGATTAAACCCAGGACCTTGTACATGGAAAGCAGGCGCTCAACCACTGAATGAGCTACATCTGCTCCCCAATGAGAGTTGGTTTTTTCATTTGTTTGTTTGTTTTTTAGGAGGTACCAGGAATCGAACCCACGGACCTCATACATGGGAAGCAGGCGCTCAACCACTTGAGCTACATCTGCTCCCTCTCTTTTTTAAATGGCATTGATTTTTTTAAAAAAACCATCCTGTCCTATAGAATGTTGTGCATCCTGGATGATGTGTTTGAGTGTTTGCCGTGGTGGTGAACTTGCTCTTCCTTCCCCTGCCTTGCCGGAACCTGGAAAGCTTGAGATGTTTGGATTCAGCGTCTTTGCTAGAACCCGTCGTGGGCAGTGCTTCTTTTCCTCCCTGTGTTTCCTATCGGAGGCCCACTCATGTGGTTGCCCCACATCAGTGAGGATTAGATGGATCAGTGGGTGCCGGTGGAAACAACCTGACTCTTCCTGCTTGCAACCAGCAAGTAATCTGTATGGAGATGCTTTGGCTCCTTGTAAATGTCTTGCTTCTAATCAGCCTTTTCCAAGTTTTAGTGTGTGTTGATTGCCGGTTCATTGCCTGAATCTATTATTAATTACCTTAGAGTTGCAAAGTGGTGATGTTTCTAATTCCATCGTTCCTTCTGCATGTATTAGCTGGAAGTCTTCTGTAAAGAAAAGTTCCTATGACCAATTAGGACTATTTGGAGACCTGAAATATGCTTTTTAAAAAAATACTTTTAAAAATTAAATAAAAATTTAGATTACAAAACGCTATATTAAAAATATAGGGGATTCCCATATGCCCCACTCCCCACTTTCCCACATTAACAGCATCCTTCATTAGTGTGGTACATTTGTTACAATTGATGAACACATATTGGTGCATTGCCACTAAGTGTGGATTATAGTTTACATTGTAGTTTAAACTCTGTCACACACAATTTTGTAAGTTATGACAAAATATATAATGGCCTCTATCCATCATTGCAATGTGTTTCAGGACAATTCCAATGTCCCAAAAATGCCCCCATATTACACTTGTTTTTCCCTCTCTCTCCCAAAAGAACCTCCAGTGGCCACTGCCTCCACATCAATGATAAAAGTTCTTCCATTGCTAGAATCAAAATAAGTCTAAGGTAGAATAACCATAAGTCTACTCTAATCCATCGTTCATTCTCCAATCCTGAGGATTCTGGGATGGTGATACCCACTCCACTTCTAATTGAGAGGGGGCTTAGATCCCATGGGCTGATGGATGGGACTATCTTGCTTGCAGTTGCAGACTCTCTGTTCCTTGGGATGGGCGTTTTCCATCATCCTCTCCATGATAGTTGTCCTGAGTGAGTCCAATGAACTGGAGAGTAGGTGTTGCAACTCTGTTGAGATTCAGGACTCAACAGGCACATGGACATACCAAAGATTTAAGTCTCTTGGACATATACCTATCAAGTCTAGTACTAACTATAGGTTCAAATAGAAGGGGCAAATACACTTTGGATGGGGAAAATAAAATAATGGCCAATTTTCAGAGTAAGACGTTGGTGCAGTAGGTACAATTGTGTTCATTGGATGTTTACTTATATTTCTCCTTTATTGTAAGCATTATTATGAACTTTTATTTTTTCAGTGTATTTCAATTAATTTTCTGCTGTTATACAAATTTCCCACCTTTGGCCACAGGGATCGCCTTCAAGCTCGCTTCGGTTCCTTTTCTGAGCCTATTCAACACCTTGCTTTCTGGCAAAAATTAAGATGTCCCAGGTCTTATCCTGTCTTTGGAGTGAGATATTTCTTCTAGAAGCCCTGGTTCTTTTTAGAGGAAAAATAGTATTTAGAGAACAAATCTGGGTATTGGTGCTTATTAATACCAAGGCATCATTGTTCTAGGCTTTTTCAATGGATAGAGTTAGGAAATATTTTTCCAAATCTTTAATTTTATACTTGTATGTCTATCTAAAAACCTTGGGCCCCTGAAAACACTAACCTAATTACTTACTTAATGTACTTTTTAAAACTTTATACTACAATAGACATAAAATTGTTTTAGAAAACCAATATTATTAACAAGATAAGATTATGGAATTAAGTGATAGTTTCTTAGTCCTTAGAATATATCTCACTAAAGACATATAGTCAAAGGACAACATTCTAAAGTCAATTGAAACAATTATCCTTGGTATTTTGTGACCAGCTTAAGAAAAGTTGGGTTCATTTGTTTCAAATTACTTTAATTTTTTTAGGAATTATCCTTTTTCTTTGATTAGTTTTTGACTATGTAAAACTTTGATTCCAAACTCAAAACCATATAAAAACCTGTATTTAGAAAAATGTTGCTTCCATCCCCATCCTTTGCTGTTCTCTTCTTCCTCTTATAGGTAACAAGCTTTGCTTTGTTTTGTTTGTTTTTTTAGACAAATGGTAGGTTTACAGAAAAACCAGGCAGAAATTACAGAGTTTTCTTATAAGCCTCCCCACCCACCGTTTTCCCTGTTATTAAAATTTTGTTACAATTGATGAGACATTATAATTATATTATTAATCATAGCCCATAGTTTACATTAGGATTCACTTTTCACAGTTTTATTTTAGTAACATATGTACAATCTGAAATTGCCGAAATTCATCTTTAGGCAATTGTGAATAATGCTCATATGAACATCAGTGTGCAAATATCTGTTTGAGTCACTACTTTCAAATATTATGGGTATATTCCTAAAAGTGGAGCTGCTGCCAGGAAATGCAGTAATTCTATACTTTCTGAGGAATTGCTAAACTATTTTCCACACTGGTTGTACCATTTTATATTCCCACGAACAGTGTTTGAGGATTCCTATTTCCCCACATCCTCTCCAACACTTATTTTCCCTTTTTTGAATAGTAGCCATTCTAGTGTGTGTGAAATGGTATCTCATTGTGGTTTTGATTTGCATTACTCTAATGGCTAATGATGTTGAACATCTTTTCATGTGCTTATTTGAATATCTTCTTTGCATAAATGTCTGTTCAGGTTCTTGGCCCATTTTTAAGTTGGGTTGTTTGTCTTGTTGAGTTGCAGGATTTCTTTCTATATTCTGGATATTAAATGCTTATTAGATATATGGTTTCTAAATATTTTCTCCCATTTTGTAGGTTGTCTTTTCACCTTTTGATAATGTCCTTTGATGGACAAGTTGTTGTTTTTCATTTTGATAAAGGTCCAATTTATCTATGTATCTACTTTTTTCCTTTGCTGTTTGTGCTTTTGATTTAAAGTCTAAAATTCCATTGCCTAATAAACAGTCCTGAAGATATTCCCCTGTTTTCTTCTAGGGGTTTTATAGTTTTAGTGCTTGTACAGTATTTAGGTCTTTGATCCATTTTGAGTTAGTTTTTGTATATGGTGTGAAGTAAGGGTCTGCTTTCATTCTTGGACACGGATATCCAGTTTTCCCAGAACATTTGTTGATGAGACTGTTCTCTCTGTATTGAGTGGATTAGCACCCTTATCTACTACAGACATATTGTGATTCTAGCAGTGGAAGGAATTACAACATTGATGTGGAGCCAGTGGCCATTGGAGGCTCTGGGGGCAGGGAGAGGGAAAAGCAGTTGTAATGTGGGGGCTTTTTTGGGACATGGGAATCATACTGAATAACATTGCAACAACAGATATAGGTCATTTTATATCATCACATAACATGCAGAACTGTGTGGGAGAGAGTGTAGACTACAATGTGAACTATGGTCCATGCTTAATGGCAAAGCCCCAGGATGCATTTATCAATTGCAATGAAAGTGCCACACTAATGAATGATGTTTATGTGGGAGATGTGGGAGATGTGGGGAGTGGGGCACATGGGAATCCCTATAGTTTTTGTGTAACATTTATGTAATCTAAGTATCTTTAAAAAAAATTTTTTTTAATTAAAAAAATAATCAATTGGCAGTAGATGTGAGGGTTTGTTTCTGAACTCTCAATTCTATTCTGTTGGTCTATATATCTGTCTTTATCCCAGTAGCACAGTATTTTCATTACTGTAGGTTTGTAATACGTTTTAAATTTGAGAAATGTGAGTACTCCAATTTTAAACTTTTTCAAGATGATCATTTCTGTGAACAAAGCTGTTAGAACTTTGATTGGAATTGTCTTGAATCTGTAAGTCACTTTGGGCAGAATTGACATCTTAACAATATTTCGTCTTCCAACCCATGAACACAGAATGTCTTTCCATTTATTTGGGTCTTTAATTTCTTTCAGCAATGTTTTGTCGTTTGCATGTACAAGTTCTTCACTTCCTCAGTTAAATTTATTCCTAGATATTTTTTTCTTTTTGTTGCTATTGTATATGGAATCTTTTCTTAATTTCCTTTTCTGCATTGCATTATTTCTTAGGGAAGAAACTTCCCCTTTGTAGTAAAATTAGTTTGATGGAGTTCGATTTCTAGGCTTGTCCAGTGCCCCAGATTGAGTGGATGCATGACAAGCAAAGTTCTGACTGATGTCTGACTAGGAACGTGTTGAGAGAAGAAGGATCAGCTGGGTTTAGGAGATAAATAAAGGCAGGCCATAGAGACAGGGATTGAGTGGGGCTACAGCATGACCAGAGAGGATGTGTGTTAAAGAGAAGGAGAGAGTCAAAGACAGGGGGCCAAGAAAGGTCAAAGCTGTGTAGCACCTGGTGTCACTGTCCAGCACTCAACCAGACTTTGCAGGATTATTCTCCTAGAGGTGATGTGTTCAAATCCAAGTGTTCTATTCCTCCATCCTCTGACCCTTCCACCCACACCTGCTCCACCTCCATTCTTCCCAATTCAGTTGATGGCAAGTCCATTCTCCCAACCGTTCAGGACAAATATCTTAGAACCACTCTTTCAACCTCTTATACCCCACATCTGACGCAACAACAAAGCCTGTCAGCTCTACTTTCAGCATATACCCTGAATCTGATTACTTCTCCACATTTCCAGCACCACAACTGAGTCCACCATCATCTCTCCCTTGGATAATCACGGTAGCCTCATCGCTCATCTCCAGTTTCCACCCTTCTCTGCTATATTCTATTTTCTACACTGCAGCCAAGCTCATCCCTTAAAATGTGTAAATTCCATTTATTGGAAAATATTAATTAAGCTCCAGGTACAGTTCTTGGCACTGGGAACACACCAGCGAACAAAACAAACCCCTTCTTTAATAAAGATTATATTCTAAGAGATGGTATTTCAGTCAAATTGTGTCACCCTTCAATCTAAGTTCCAAGCACATAACAACAGTGCTTAGCATCAATATTTCATGACCGGGTGAATAAGAAAATTGATTTATCCAAGACTCGATAACCGGAGATGCCACAGACGTCATGGCCCAGTAATCTCTAAACTGTTTTATTAGAAGTGAGTTTTGAGAAGCAAAAATGTCGGGCACCAGAATGGTGGGGTGGGGGAATCAGTTCTAGACCCTTCTTTTCCCTCTCCTCCTGCCTGAGATTTTGTTTGAGGGCAGGAGGCACCAGGGTTTCTCCCTACCCTGTCATTAGTTACCACTGGTAACTCATATACTCTGTCAATGCTTCCAGTATTTATTTTGCCTGATATCAGTCCATCACTATCTCAAAATTCCCCTCTCTTCTGGTTGCTAGGATGTGGGGAAAGAACCAGTAATACTTGTCCCACCTCTCTTCCAGGCATATATTTGTAATGGCTCCTCATCTCCCACACCCTGCCTTCTCAAGGCTTTGGGAGAAAGGTTGTAATGTGCTGAATAAATTGTCAGCAGCTGCATTGTCATTTTAAGATTTGAACTCCTAGAAAATATACCACGGCAAGTCCGCCCCTTCCCTATCATGCCACTGGCTATTTCTGCATAGAAGTGGGCACTTGATGGGGACTTTGAATGAGGAGGGCAGTGATGAACTGCACTGAGCATTTTTGTGGTTCAGAGGAACTGACTTTTCAGAAATAATCGCTCATAACAGATCAATCTCAATCAGAGATAGATTGCAGTGCTTCTCAAATTTTTTTCATTATCTCTCCCACTAAGGAGATTTTCTAGACATATTTTTCCTGATTTCTCTACCCCTCTCCCGTGATTTTTTAAATTACACGAGTTGTGGGTTTACAGAACAATCGTGCATAAAATTTGGATTCCCATCTACCACCCTATTATGGAAACTTTGCATTGGTGTGGTACATTTGTTTACATTGATGAAAGCACAATTTTATCATTGTACTATTAACTATAGTCCACAGTTAAACTTAGGGTTTAAGGTGTTGTGTAGTTCCACGATTTTTTTTTTTTTTAATTTTTATTCTAAGAACATATATACAGCCTAAAAATACCCTTTTAACCACATTCAAATATATAATTCAGTGCAGTTAATTATGTTCACAGTGTTGTGCTACCATTCCCACCATCCATTACCAAAACTTTTCCATCAGCCCAAACAGAAACCCTGTGCCTTTTAAGCCTTAACATCCTACTCCTTACCTCCATGAAATTTTAATACCCAGATATACTGTATATCTGTTTATGCACCATATGCATATCTGTGTTTTATACATAAAAAAGAGTAAGATAGTTTTCAGCTGCCAAGAACCAATTTTTACCCCCTTGGGGACAATATCACCTCCATCCAGAATGCTTCATGTATTGGAAGAAATGAAATCCTAATGGCCTTGAAGACCACTGAGAGTTTGGCAATAATGAGGAGTAGTTAGAAGAATGATCTATAAAACATTAGCCTGGGAATACTTAATCACCCCTCAGAATAAGATCCAAGATCCCAGGAAGTATCCTCTCAATTATTTTCTGCCTTCATCTCAGCATTAATGTTAAGATTTGGACTTCTTGCTTCAACATCATTCAATGGCCTGGGAATTTAAATGGAAAAAGCAGACAGTTGTAAGATTCAGAGATGTGGATTGGAAGGTTGAGAGGACTACTGGTCTACCCAGCTTGGCACCATGGAAAGAAAGCCCTGAAATCTGGTTGTAGCAAAAAAAAAAAAAAAGGCATATTAGTGTATTAGCCAGAAATTGTTCAAAATAAAATACAAGCAAGTGCCAAAATGAATAGAACACCCAGTTCCTAACGAATAGGAAGATCCAGTGTCTGTGTGGCCCAAGATTTGCAGGGAGTTTCTTAGAAATATGCTACCTGTATTGAGCCTTGAAGGATGGGGAAAGTTTAGTAGAAATGACAGAAATAGGAGAAAGAGAGGAAGTGATAAACACGGGTAGACAGGAAACCAACTTAAGCCAAGTTGGGAAAGTCTGATGAGGCTGGATTATGGATGGGTCTGAGTGCATGGAGGTGGAATTGGTTGGTTGAGCAGGCTCTGATTAAATAGAGCCTACAGCTGGTTTGGAACCAGGAAGGGTAGCTGGCCTTGGAAACCCCAGACTCTGATTCAAGTACAGGAAAATAAAAATGCCTTGCAAACTTTTGGTTATTTAACTCTATTTCCTTTTACATCTCTGTGGGCTCACTCGGTGATGGTGTGTGCTTTTGTTTGTGCAGCTGAGTGTCTGCAGAGAGAACTGCTGGGAAGAAGAGTGGGGAAGATGCCATTCTCTTTACTCAGCTTCAAGTAATTGTTTAATTTTATGTTTTTATTTCAATTTTTATACAGGGTTCAAAGAGTGCTAGGGGAGCAGAATATAATTTGATTAATGACCTCCAGATGCAGGAGGGGGTACAGGGTGCAAAGGAGCAAGACTATCTTTCTCCACCCATACCTGGATGAGATGCTGCATGCAAAACATGACACTCACATTTGTTAAAAGGAGGAAAACACTGGCACTTTTATGCACTACAAACTTTATAACTTTGTTCTGGCATGTTGGAAGCATTTGAGGATGAGAGAAGGCTTCGCTTTTTAATCTAAATTATTATCAGTTAAAAGTTGGTAAAAGAGATAGAATTTGGGGAGCAGATGTAGCTCAAGTGGTTGAGTGCCTGCTTCCTATGTACAAGGTCCTGGGTTCAATCCCTGGTACATACAATTCCCTTGTTGTATTTCTCCCATATATACAGAGGTGGGAGATTCTGGCTATTGACGCATGTTTGAGCAGTGAACTCTGTACTCTTTAGGAATATGATCAGCAGATTATGCCCTTCAAGGTTTTCTCTGCAGGCTCTTTAGCTCCCTTGTTTTATTAGAGTTGTCCTTGGCACCTCCACAACAGAGAGGAGATAAAATGACAGTCCTGCTATACTGTGACTTAGAAACCTTGGTGATATGTTTGAGGGAGAACGAGGGAGCCTTAGCCACTTCTATCTACCTGGACCATGGAAAGACCAGTTGTCTAGAGGTTTGAAGTATTGTTGAAGTTCTCAAAAGAGGGTATAGGCTTCTGAGCTCTAGACCTGAATGAAACCAAGTCTTATCATCATCTGTATCTGGAGAGTAGAAGGCAAGTGGGAACAAGAATAAGTTTGGGACTGCCTATAAGTGGACACGCAGTCAGGGGATATGTCCCTCATTTCTTTATGGTCTGTTTATCTCTGTTTCTTAATGATATATTTTGTTGTTCTCATTATGTTACTATTTATATTAGTATTGTACAGGAGGAGTAGAAAAGCACTCACTAGTCCCAGGCATGGTGTTCAGTGCTTTAGATACTTTAGCATATTTAGTCTTCGAGACAGACCTTTCAGTTGGGTATTTTTTATCAATTTTACAGATCTGCCTGAGGCCAAAGCCTGTGATCCTTCCTCTCCATCTTCCTCTCATTTCTCCCCCACCCCAATTTCTCCTCCCTGTCATATAATCATGGATTTTGGTGTCTTTGGCAGCTCCAGAAAGTCAACCCCAGACTCTAGTATCACTCTGTCTGGGTTCAAATCCCAGCTCATCCACTTCCCACCTCTGAGAACATGGGCAGTTTACTTCCCCAAACTGTGCCTCAATGTCTTCATCTGTAAATTGGGATAATAATAACCTCTCTCACAGGATGTGGCGAACTGACTTAGTCAATGTGAGTTATCTTTTTTTTTTTTTTTTTTAAGAAGGAACTGGGAAAATGAACCCAGGAATGAAGCAGGCACTCAGCCACTGAGCTACACCCACTCCACGCTTCCTCCTCTTTTACATATGGGAAAATAGTGCCTCACCTCCGGCTCTTACCCTCTCCCTTTAGTCCATCTACTTCCTCTTCTTTCCTATTTGTTATTATCTTATGAACATAAGAGCAAATATATGAGAGCAAATATAACAAAAGCAAATCTGATAGCAAATTTAACAAAAGCAAATCTGCACTTCAGCACATGCCTTTTCGCCCACCTGAAACCAGCCTCTGATACAATCACCCCGACACACAGCCCCTGGATGTTGCCTCAAATAACCGGGCATCAGCTGCACCAGCTCACCTAGCTGAGTTGGCAGAACTGGCAGGAACAACTGGTTAAGACCCAGAAGCGGCCCAGAAGGACAGCAACCAGGCCAGGGTGGTGAGGAGAAGCCAGGACCAGCTGGGGCTGCCAGGCAGTCCTCAGCACGGTCCTACCGACAGAGAGTAGCAGCAGGGGAAGTCACGATTGCAAAAACTGGCAAATTGGAATTAAAAAAAAAAAAAAATGTGACAGGTTTCCACAAAAGACTGGTGGCAGATCTGGTCAGCTGAGAATTTCTGAAAGCCCCTTTAGCTCCTGCCTTCTGGGGGTGAGATCAGCCTACACCGACTGGAATGAGCACGTAGATCCAAAATGACGTGGGTGGAGGGAATGCAATATGATGATAAATTATGTATGTGCTCAAATCAGTGCCCCTGGGAGGAGTAGAGCGGGGAGGAGCTGGTTTTGGTGACAGGGCAGGGACACCCAGACCAAACCAGCCTGATGTCTGTGATTGGCAGAGCCCAGGAGGAGGCAGCACTCCACCTACCTTTGTTTTTGTTTCAATTAAACTTTTCATTTGGAAAGAACTGTGGATTCACATGTAGTTATAAGAGATAATATAGAGCTCCTTTTTTTTTTTTTTTGGGTACTGGGGCCAGGGATTGAACCCTGGACCTCATATGTGGGAAGCCATTGCTCAACCACTGAGTCATATCAGCTCCCCTGAGTTGTTTTTTTTTCGTTTGTTTGCTTGTTGTTTGGATTTTCTTTTTGTTTTTAGTAGACACCCGTGAACCCGGGACCACCCATGTGAGAAGCAGGCGCTCAACTGCTTGAGCCACAGCCGCTCCCCTCTGCTGCCTTTTAAAAGACCAGATGTCACATGTACAGATGGAACAACACTCCCATTTTCTCCCGTGTACCATGCAAGCCTTTCCATTCTCCACCTTGAACAAGTACATTTCAGTTGACACTTATCCTGAGTTCTGAATTAAATGGCTTTTGGGCAGGGGTGGGGGAGTGCATCTGGTCTGAGTTTGCTTGGGAACGTGGGAAAGTTCCATGTTGACCGAGACACAGTTATTTAAAGGATAGTTAGAGAAGTAATGGAAGAAGTAACATTGATATAAAGACAGTGGTCACCAGAGGTTTTGAGAGGAGGGAGAGGGAAGAACAGGTGTACCATGGGGCATTTTGGGGACATTGGAATTGTTCTGCATGACATTGCAATGGTGGATACAGGCCATTATATATTTTGTGCAGTGCAAAGTATAAACCATAATGTAAACTGTAGTCCATGGTTAGTAGCAGTGCTTCAGTATGTGTTCATCAATTGTAACAAATGTGCCACACTCAGGAAAGGAATGGGGGAAAGTGGCGGTGGGGGTGGGGGTGGGGTATATGGGAATCCCCTATATGTTCGATGTAACATTTATATAATCTAAAGCTTCTTTAATAAATAAAGAAAATATAAATAAATAAAAGAGAGAAAACTTGGCAAACATGAGAGTTCCTAAATTTATGAGACTCTTTATTTTAACCGCATTCATGTTATCCTCATTCAACCATTGAGGGAGAGAAGATGAGGCTAAGTGAACTACGGTGGGGGAGATGGGGGCTCATGGCTAGGCAAGGCAGGGTCAGTGTTCAGTCCAAGGGATTCTGAGTCCACACTCTTTTCACCACACTGTGAGGCCACGGGGAGTCCCTAACCTGAGGCTGTGCCACTGCAAGAGAATGATCTCAGGCAATAGAATGAAGAGGACTCTTGGTTGGTGGAGGCAGTAGGGTTGTGATGTATGAGGGGAGGGGTGGAGAAGATGGAAGGATGACCCCCAGATTCCTTCTCAGGTAAGGGAACAGACTTCTTTCATTGCTGCCAATAGAATCTGACTCTAACCTAAAATAAATTAGGATTTATTGGAAGGATGTTGGGTGGTGTCCACAAAGTGCTCAATAGCCAGGCCTTGAGAAGAGCCAGGAGACAGGGTGGCTCCACTGACCCAAGGAGGCTGAACTGAGGCTGTACATGACTCAGTTTCATCCATCTTGCATCCTGCATGTATCCCATCAAGAATCATATTCCCAAGAGAAACACCCCTTGGCCAGGCTAGAAGTTCATGCTCAACCCAGAGAACGGGGAAGGCTGGTTCCAGTGACTCATTCTCATCACAAGCTACTGGGTTGGTTAAGGGCCCAGGGGGATCAAATCATGTCCAGCAAAGGGGATAGGATGGCTGTTGGCATCATTCACAAAGATCAGGTATTACGGACTGATTGGAGAAGAAAATTATGGTATTATGCTCAACTTAGTCAAGGCATCCACAGGGATAGCTCTGAGGTGACCACCAGCTATCTTCCCATGCTCTATGGGTCTCTCTGATTCTCCTCTTTGCTTGTCTTTTTCATGGACTTCAGGATCACAAGACCATTTGGAAGACCAGCCTAGGGTAGTGTTGTCTCCTGCCCTTTGGCTCACTTGATAATGACCATGTAGGACGAGGTCCCTGAAGCCAGAGCACTGAGATCAGTGGAAGGTCTGGTCTGGAGTAGTTACGTCCAACCCACAGTCCCATGTGACCTTCCAGCCCAGTGACCTTGGCAGTGCCAGGTTTCTGTGCTTTTCTGCAGTCTGTACTGCCCTCCACCCCACCCACGCCTGCCCCAGGCCTGCCTGGACAGAAGACCCTTACTTCCTCTGAAGGTCAAAGTCTTCCCACTGAGTCATGGTTAACTGAGATGTCTGAAGAAGACCCCAGAAGAGTCTCCAGATCCAAAGCCCCATTTCCTTCATTCCAGCATTCCTCTTGCTGTGTGTGGCCTCTCGGAGCAAGTCAACTTGCAGCCCCAGGGCCCATCTCTGGGGATATCAGAAGGGGTGCCTCTCTCTTTCCCCTGCTCCTGCTTCAATTTTGATTTGATGCATTGCTTTAATATTTTTCTACTAACAACTCAACTATTGGCCCCAACTCCTGTTAGGTATAAAGCCCGGATTGCTTATTTTGGTTGCTTCATTGTTTGTTAGTTTGGACTCGCCACCAAGAAGGTAAATGTTTTAGGGGCAAACACAATATCTTTGCTTCTGTTCTATTTACTCTGCTAGCATTTGTTGACTCGTGGGATTGTAATGCTGGCTGATAGGATTGCAATCCGAAACTCTTGACAAGTGATTTTTCCCCCCTAAAATAAATGACAAAGGACCTTGCTTTCTCACAGACCTTCATTTGCCCTGCATCAACTGCCCAGAGACCTTTGGTAATGTAAGTAAATTAACTTCAGGTTCCAGAGAATGTGTTCTTTGAAAGAAAAGGATACCACTTCTGTGGAGGGAGAGTAGAGGAACAGAAGTTTGTGGGAGAGGAGGGAGTAGCTCAATGCTGCTCAACTCCAAGATGTGTTGCTACACTTGGCAGATGGTGTGATGGGGACAGATGGGATGAAATGTGATGTTGATGGAGCCGCTAACAGACCTTGTGTTACCCCAGAGTACTGAGGGCAGCCCCCGGCTCGATACCCTGAGCCAGGGGCAGTGATACAGCCCTGACATCCATTGCATGATGGTAGGAAGTGGCGTCTAATTTGAACGACAGAATGGTAGATACATCTTGATACTCCATACTTTGAACAACTAGGTATCTATGGGGTTGAAGTCTATGAAATTGCCATTCTAACCCTTTTTTTTTCCTTTACTTTTAATTTTCAAATACTTTCATACATACATGACAACTACAAATATAATCCAAACCCCATACAATCAACATATCCATACTTACCCTTCCCAGGTGCCCAGATCCACCACCTTTAATATTTTGCCACATTAGCCTTATCTATCTATCTAATCTATCATCTGTCTTTCTATTTATCAATCCATTTTCTGGAACACTTGAATGTAAGTTGTATACATTATGCTCCTTGACACTTAACACTGCCATATACATTTCCTAAGAACAAAGATATTCACTTATGAAACTACCTTAAGTGCAGTTTTGAAGTTCAAGAAATTTAACATTGATACAAAGCTTACAGTCAATAGTCCAAGTTTTTCCTATGTCACAGTAATGTTTCTTTTTTTTTTTTTTGGGGAAAAAGATTTTAACAAAATTTTAATAATTTTTTTCCATGTGAAACAGTGGACATTATAACTCTAGGGGTGAAATTTAAATTTTAGTATTACCCTGCAGTTTACATTGTCTCCTCCTTTGCTAGATCCCAACTGGAATCACGTATTGCATTTAATTGTCATTGTCTCTTTCGTTGCTCTTATATATTTTTTTTAATTGTGGGAACATATATACAACATAAACTTTCCCATCTCAACCATTCAATGGGATTAATCAACTTTGCTATGTTGCAGTGCCCTCACCACCTTCTATAACTAAAACTTTCCCATCTCCCCAAACAGAAACTCTATACCCATTATGCATTAATTCCCCATTCCCCCTGCCCCCCACTCCCTGGCAACCTGTACTTTATGAGCTTGCCTGTTCTCCAATATTTTCTTTGTAGTTATCATGGGACTTAAATGTTACATCCTAAATATATAATAGTCTTGTTTGCTTTGATACCAACTTAACTTGAATAGCATACACAAACTATGTTCTTATACTCCTCTGTCCCCCCACCTTTATGTAGTTCTTGTCACAAACTACATGTTTATACAGTGAGTCCAAAACCACTGATTTATCATTACATTGTATGTTTTGCCTGTAGGATACAATAGTATTGACATTTATATTTACCTATGTTGTTGCCCTCTCCAGAGATCTTTATTTCTTCAAGAAATCTATTGTCTTTTGTCCTTTCCTTTCAACATGCAGAATTCCCTATAGCATCTCTTGTAGGTCCCAATGTAGTGATGACAAACTCCCTCAGCTTTTGTTTATCTGGGAATGTCTTAATATCCCCCTCATTTTTGAAAGACAGTTTCTTCAGATATATAATTCTTGGCTGGCAATTTTTCTCTGTCATCCCTTTCACTATGTCATCCCACTGCCTTCTTGCCTCCATGGTTTCCTATGAGAAATTGGCACTTAATCTTATTGAGGCTCCCTTATATGTGACATGTTGCTTCTCTCTTTCAGCTTTTAGAATTCTCTCTTTATCTTTAGCATTTGACAGTTTGATTATAATATGCTGTGATGTGCATCTCTCCTGTTTGGAACTCATTGAGCATCTTGTTTGTGCAGATTCATATCTTTTGTTGAATTTGGAAAGTATTTAGCCATTATTTCTTTGAATATTCTACTTTTCTTTCCTCTTTTGAGACTCTCACAGTATGTATATTGGTACACTTGATGATGTCCCACAGGTTTCTCAGACTCTGTTCACTTTTGTCTATCCTTTCTTCTGCTCCTCAGACTGAATGATTTCAATTGTCTTATAGTCTCATTCTGATTCTTTCTTCTGCCAGCTCCAATCTGCTGTTGAACCTCACTAGGAAATTTTTAATTTCTATGACTGTGGACTTCAGCTTTATTTGATTACTTTTCATAATTCCATCTCTTCATTAATATTCTTTTTGTGTTCATCTATTGTTTTTCTGATTTTCTTTAGTTCTTATTTTATGTTTTCCCTTAGATCTTTGAGCTTATTTAGGACCATTTTTAAAAACATCCTTGTCTAATATTTCCCAGGTCTGGTCCTCCTCACTGATGGTTTCTAGTGCTTTAATCTTCTCCTTCGCCTTGGCCATTACTTCCTGTTTCTATGTGTACTCTGTAATCTTTTGTTGTTGACATCTGGACATTTTGATATTGTAATCGGTTGTTGTTGGACTTTAGAAATCTGAGGCATCCGTTCCTTTAGCTTATATTCAGCTAGTGTTATGGCAGACCTTAAATGCACACAAAAAGAAGGTAAAAAAGAAAACACCTTTCCCAGTCTTTGCATATTGACCTCAGCTGGTGGCCCTCCTTCAGGGCTTCTCATTGCAATGAATTTAGAGACTAGTTCGAGGCCAAAGCATAAGGGCCTCCCTGGTCCTTTCCATGCAAGCTTCTTGTCTTGGACATACACATGTGGCCCTAGGAATTCCCCTATGTACACAAATATGAATGTCCCCTTTTCCTTAGGGAACAAGTTCCTCAAGCTTCCAGGCACTGCCCTGTATGTCCTACCATCAGCGATTCCTTGCCCCAGGCAGCACAACTTGAGTGCTCTGTAGAACTGGGCGAGTTGCCTTCTGCAGACAGGGCAAGTTCTGGGACAGCAAGTCCTTCCAGCCACCACCGGACTGATTGGACCAGACTACATGCTCCCAGAATGTGTACGTGGGTTACTCCCCTCTGGCACTGGGAACAGTGATGTGTAGACTGGGAAAGTGGGTTGGCTCCACTGAGCCAGGGAAGGGTGGGGAAAGGGGTAAAGGAGGAGCCAGCAAGGATGCCAGGAGATCCTACCACCTTTTTTTTTGTTAAGTCAAAGATCTTTATTATCAGTTTCTTTTTAGACAAAGCTCTTATAAGAATCACAGGTGAAACTCATACACAAATCACATTTTCCCCTTTTAGTAACAAAATACAAATTCAATAATTTTTTTAAAAAATCAGCCTTTAGTGACCCAGAGAGCTGGGAAAATGCTGCTGGGGTTTTCTGGGTCTGTCACAGAATTTCCTAGATGCTGGCTTTCTTGCCCTGTGATTTCTGACCGGGAGAAAACGAGCTTCAATGTATGGTAACACACTTATTTCAGAGAACTGGCAGTAATAGGCTTTGAAGGAAAGTTGGTTAAGCTGGAGTTGCAGGTGGAACTTGAGGAGCTCTGCCCCATGAGGCAGTGGGCACAGCCAGTCACTCACATCTTCACCTGCTAGACCTTGTTGTCATGTCTATAGGGCTTCTTGGGAGGATCGTAGCTGGTGCAGAGGCACACGTCACTCCCATAGATGGCTACACCCTCCAGGGCAGTATGCAGCTGGGTGGCTGGAGCTACATAGTCAGCTTCCTTGGCATAACCACCAAATTGCATGGAATAGTGTATTAGTCAGCCAAAGGGGTGCTGATGCAAAGTACCAGAAATCTGTTGGGTATTTATTTGGGGAAGAAGCTTACAATTACCAGGTCATAAAGCATAAGTTACTTCCCTCCTCAAAGTCTGTTCTGGTATCAGCTGTAGGCTGGGATAAGTCTTGTCTTGTCTCCCGGGGCTTGGTTTCCTCCGGGCTCAGCTGCAGCTGTAGGCTATCAGGCTCATTCTCTTCCCAGGGCCTCTGCTGTGTCTACGGAGCTGTCTCTATTCCTCTGTGTTCTTCTCCTGTATGTTTACTTCCCGGGCCTCCAGCATCAAAACTCCAACTCTCTCCTCTGCCATGTTGTTTTCTCTGTGCCGAATCAAAAACTTGATCATAATTTAATCAAGTAAAAGTGAAACCTCTGAATCTAATACAATCTAATATGCCCAGAGGAACAGACCAGTTTACAAACATAATCCAATATCTGTTTTTGGAATTCACAAACAATACCAAACTACCACATATAGACAATGATGCCCTCCCTCTCCTAGATCTTAATACTTTCATCACTGGGAACCAAAGGGTTGCTCTGAAACGGGTTTGGAATCTGAAACCAGACTTTAAATTTCTTCTGTAGGGAACCTTCTTCACTGGGGAACACGGCAAAGGAAGCAGGAACCGTCATCCCCATTCCAAATCCCCTCTCATTTGTACTTACCACATACTTCATGGTTTTGGGTATTGCTTCCCTCAGAGCCTTGTCCACACTTCTCCTGTGGCAAACTTCCTGCCATCAAAGCCCCTTTCCTCATAGGAGACTTCTTCCTTACCCCCTTTGCCATGACTCTACGCTCCCAAACAGTGAGTTCTTTTTGTTGTTTTTCAGGAGGTACTGAGGATTGAGCCTGGGACCTCGTACATGAGAAGCAGGCGCTCGGCCTCTTGAGCTATATCGGCTCCCCTCAAGTTCTTTTTTTTTAAAGAAAGCCTCTCAGAGAAATATTGCCTTTTTTTTTTTTTTAAGATTTATTTATTTATTCCCCCTCCCATTGTGTTTTTTTTTTTGTTTT